>JAHWFO010115853.1:467380-521968 GCA_023313115.1 Rhysida immarginata
CATATTGAGCATCTTTAACTGTGTCACAAACTTCAAGAATTTTTCTTTAAGAATCCGTATGTGGTGTGTCTATATTCCGAATAGCTTTGATGTAATATTTTAAATGTGTGAAGTTCTTTTGTAATCACCCTGTATTTTATCCTTCTACACCGGATGGATTCGACCGCCATTACGGAGCCCACTTATAATAGTAATGCATGCTATAAGAGCGAGGATTTTTGTCTTACTGATTAAAATCTTTGCGAAAATGGCTAAAATCGGAAGAAATGGAAAGAGTAGTGTCAGATTAGTATATGCATGTGCGATGGAAGCTATTATTACCAACATTTTGAAGAAATTTTATATTTATATGTCAAAAGAGCATAATGTTGCCTCGTCTCGTCAAGAGAGGGCCATATACATGAAGCTAGAAACATATCTATATGCTTAGATAAAGAAAGCTAATGTGGATAATTATGATGTAAATATCAATAAAAATCTCTTTAGCCACAACAAAGAAATAATGGAAAAATACAACCGTAATCTGGAGAATCCTTGCCCAGAACTGTCATGTCCGAAAGTGAATGAAGATGATGCAAAACACATGGCTAAACATGAGAGTGGCTGATTGTTAACAAAAAAAACAATCATACGTCTTTCTTGTTTTGACAACAATATGAGAATGTTGTATAACTTTATTCAGGAGAATAAAGAAACAAGAGGGAATACAGACGAGTTCTTTACAGCAACGCCAACTAGTAGCAAAGTGGTAAAAATACAACAAATAAATATATCTCCAACATCCCCCTGGGTTTGGTAGCCTGTCAGGTCATCAAACTACATTGAAGTCGGCACCAATCATTTTTCAAACGGGGTATCGATTTTGTCAGAAAGTCTGCAATCATTTCGTTTGTGTTGATTCTTTTAACTAGGATTTTTCCTCTCTGCACGGCTTCTCTACATAGATGATGTTGAACGTCGATGTGTTTCGTGCGGTGGTGAAATATACTGAGTTCTTTGTCAGATCTACCGCTCCCTTGTTATCACCACTGATCATTATTGGACTTGCCGATTGAAGAATCTCAGTGGAAAATTTTAGTAGCCAGATGGCTTCCTTTGCTGCAGCGGAAAGGGCCATATATTCCGCCTCTGTTGTGGAAGCAGCCACTGTTGGTTGTCGTCGGCTGTTCCATGTTATCGCACCACCAGCTAGGAGAAATACATAGCCAGTTGATGAACGTCTTGTATCAATGCAGTCAGCAAAACTGGCATCACTAAATCCTTCAATGTTGAGATTGCCATCTCGTCGGTACACCAGCTTAACTTCAGCGGTCCCCTTGAGGTAACGCAGCACTCGCTTCGCCGCTGACCAGTGAGCTTGTCCAGGATTCTCGCAGAATTTCGCCAGTTCACCAACGATGTGAGCGATGTCTGGTCTTGTTACTTGGGAGGAGTGCAGTAAGTTTCCTATCAGGGATCGATATGGAATCTTTTTCATCTCGTTTCGGTCAGCATTGCTCGTTGGTGATTGTGCCTTTGAAAGCTGCAGTTTGCTTTCACTAGGGGTGGCGACAGCATTACAATCAATCATGTTGTATTTCTTCAGCATTTCTAGGATGTATTTTCTTTGACTCAGCGTTGTCGTGCCTGTTCGTCTGTTGCGTTTTATCTCTATGCCTAAGACTTGTTGAACAGGTCCAAGCTCCTTCATCTTCATCTTTGCTGACAGTTCAGTCTTTGCCCATCTCAGCAAAGCAATGTCCTTAGTGAATATCAACAGGTCATCAACATATATCGCAATTATTAGAAGTCCTTCTGTCAGTGTCTTAATATATACGCAATCGTCAAAGTTTGATTGTTTCATTCCCATTGATTGAAGATGGCTAGTTAATAGCTTGTTCCAAACGTGCCCTGACTGCTTAAGTCCGTATAATGTTTTTCGGAGACGGCAAATTCGATTTTTACTTGAATTAGTTTGTATACCCTTTCCTTTGCCGTTTACCGTGGGCAGTGTTGGTAATTTCATATATATCTCTTCTTCTAAAGATCCTTGAACAAAGGCCATAACCGCATCCATCTGTTCGATCTCGTAGTCGTTAATCGTCGCAAAGGCTAGTAAGATGAGTATCGTATGACTGGAGAAAACGTGTCATCATAATCCAATCCAGGAATTTGGCTACATCCTTTAGCAACTAACCGTGCTTTGTAGCGGTCGATGGAACCATCTTGTTTTCGTTTGAGTTTAAAAATCCATTTATATTCGATTGCTGAACGTCCTGCTGGTAAAGTAGTTTCTTCCCAAGTGCCGTTGTCAATATGTGCTTCATATTCTTCACGCATCGCCCTTTCCCATTGAGCAGCATCGTCGCGGTTCAACGCTTCGAGAATACTACATGGGTCATCTGTTTGCTGATTAAGGTCTCCAACCATCATTTCGAGAGGGTAGCTGTCGTCATCACTGTCATTTTCTTTCATTGCTGTCAGATTAGTGACGTAATCATCCAAATACAAAGGCCGGTGTCTCACTCTCGTTGATCGTCGTATTTGTAAATTCTGTTCTCCTATGGCCGTTTGTTTTTCAGTTAATGGGGTCGGCATGTCCGGGATTTCAAAATGGGAATCACAGTCCTCTTCTCTTACGGCCATTTGGTCTTCCTCTTGTAGTGTAGTGAAGTCACGTGATGCGTTGTACATCTCGTCTTCTAAAAAAATGACATCTCGCGATACTTCAGTTTTGTGCGTTCTCGGGTTTATTAGTCGATATGCTTTGCAGTTTTTAGCATAGCCAACAAATATCATCTGTTTGCTTTTGGGATCCCATTTCTTTCGTTTCTCGTCTGGGATATGAACATATGCTTTGCAGCCAAAAATGCGAAGGTTTGATAAATTCGGTCTCTGTTTATGCCAAGCTTCATATGGCGTCATTCCATGTACTGCAATTGTTGGTGACATGTTCTTTAAGTATGTTGCGGTATTCACTGCTTCAGCCCAATATCGTTTATCAAGATTGGCATCATATAACATGGATCTCGCACGTTCACACAAAGTTCGGTTCGTCCTCTCTGCAACGCCATTTTGCTGTGGAGTGTATGCAGCAGTCACCTGATGGATAATTCCAGCCTTTTGTAGTTCGTTTCTTAGATATTGGTTCACATATTCCGTTCCTCGGTCGCTTCGGAGGATTTTAATCCGTCTATTAGTTTGATTTTCAACCAGCGCGCGATATTCAATAAATTTTTCTGTGACTTGCGACTTGTGTTTTAGAAAGTAGACAATCGTGTATCTCGTCTTGTCATCAATGAAGGTCAGAAGGTAGCGTGATCCTCCAAATGACTCTTGTTCCATAGGTCCGCACAGATCTGTGTGGATAATTCCCAAAACAACAGTCGCTCGAATCGGTCTCTTTTTGGGAAACGGCAATCTGGCTTGTTTTCCTTTAGGACAGCTCGTGCATCGAAATTCGTTATTGTCATCAAACTCAATACCGTCAGCCATTTTACGAAGTTTTTTAAGATTATCCTGTCCTAAATGTGCGGTTCGACGATGCCAGAGTTGAATTCCTTCGTTTTGATTCGATTTGCACAGATAAATCTGTTCATTTGTTGCCAAGTCCACTGTATACAGCGCGTTACCTTGTCCTGTGCCAGTCAGCATCAATTTATCTGCCCTGAAGAGGTGCGCTCGTTTTCCTGTGAAATATATTTCAAGGCCATGCCTCTTTGCAAGCCATTTTGTGGATATTAGGTTTATTGGTAGGTTTGGAACGTAATACACGTTTGAGATTGTTATTTTAGCTGTGGCTTCACCTCGTTGTATCGTCAGTGGTAAAGTTCCATAGCCTTGCGTCCGTATCTGTCCATTTGCTGTCAGTACAGACTGAGGGGTGTCTTCAACATAATTAATCAAAAGGTGCTTTTTGCCAGTCATATGCCTTGATGCGCCAGAGTCAAGGTACCATTGGTCGGACCTGGGGGTATCTGCGATGAATGCATGAAACAGTGTCCCTTCCTCGATTGTTGAAGATGATGCAGGATTCTTAACTGTTGTTGCCATCGCTGCCTTAATGTGGCGTGGAGGTTTCGTGCATTCAGCCATTTTGTGCCCTTTTTCAAAGCAATTGAAACAAGTGTGCGTTCCCGGTGGAAGGTTCCGTCCGTTCGATGCTTGGCCTCGTCGTCTACCACGATATCGTTCTGGTCCCCGTCCACGGGTGTATCCACGGCCTCTATATGAAGTACTGGTGATTTGTTTCGATGCCAACACTGATTCTGTGCCATCAGACTTCAGGGTATTTCGACTTTCCAATAACTTTTCACGAAGAAAATCTGTGGACAATTCGGTTCCACAGTTCGTTAGTGCGATACACAAAGCGTCGTATTCGGAGGGTAAGCCAGCAAGTATTATGTACGCTAACACTTTATCTGAAATTTCAGTTTTTAATGACTTTAGTTCACGAGCATACGTCATCATTCGGTTTAAATAGTCATTCATATCACTGCAATCAGTTAAATTTGTTTTTATTAGTTTTCGTATCAAGTCGGCTTCTCGCGATGCCCCAATTGGTTTGAAAAGTTTCTCTAGCTTCTGCCATGCCTGCTTGCCCGATGTGCAATCATGGAGCTCATCAAAAATTTGTGGTTTCACTCCTTCCACGATGTAAGATAGTGCTAATTCGTCTTTATCGACATCTTGCGCCACCTCCGCATCGATGATTCGCTTCCAAAAACCTCTTCTGATTAAATACATGCGCATCGCAAACGCCCATTGCATGTAATTTTCTCTTCCTACGAGTTTAGGATGGGAGAAGGGTCCATTATTATTTTCTGTATTCATGGCGCCAAAGTTTTTTTTGATTTTTTAAACCTACGATCTTTACAGGATGAATTTGTTAATCTCAGCTATTCTTATCTTAGCACAGTTCTCACCAAAGAAAAATTATAAACGATTGTTTTTTTTTTGTACTCACAATTGACGAATTTCTCAGTTCATTTTTCAAATAGTATCCATAGATTTCATGGATGGTCATCTAAGTGATTCGATTTTTTTTTATGATTCTCGTCTTGGGCTAGGCCCATAACCTGTTAACAAAAAAAAACAATCATACGTCTTTCTTGTTTTGACAACAATATGAGAATGTTGTATAACTTTATTCAGGAGAATAAAGAAACAGAAGGAATACAGACGAGTTCTTTACAGCAACGCCAACTAGTAGCAAAGTGGTAAAAATACAACAAATAAATATATCTCCAACACTGATTAATTATTCTTTCAAACGCCGATCACGGAGTGATAAGTTTATCTTTTCGTTTACTTTGTATTTGAAATATTTTATTATATTTTTTAAACATTTTTCGATCATGATTTCAATTTCAGTTTCGTTTCTTTCGTCTTTCAGTTATGTATTTTCATTTTAGTTACGTATTTTTGATTTATGCTTGAGGAAAATGATTCCTGATCCTTTTACGCGTCTGTTTGTACAGTTGTACGCACAACAACTTTGAAGAATGGTTTTGAATTAATTATTCATCGGACCCAAAATCTTCAAAAACAAAGCAGCCAGACAGCTAATTACTCCACGGCTCACTCCTGCCCAGAACTCTCATTGCTCAATCTGCTTCACTTTTTGCCGCTGTTAACAATAGGATTCGGAGTCTATCTTTAATATACGTCATTGGAATGAACGCTCATGCTCTTGCTCTTACTCAAACCATTGTTGAGAACGAATTCAATAATATGAAATTTTGATTCAACAATGGTCCTGAGTAAGAGCAAGAGCGCTCATTCTGAATACAGGCCTAAACCGTAACCACCGAGAGAGACAGTGGTTACGCAAAAACATGCCCTCCAGAAAGCAGTCAAATCTTTCTAAAGACTCAAGAGACGCTAAGAGAATGAGACAAATACGCTCGCAGGAAACAAATGAAGAACGTGAAGCTCGACTGGTGGAGAACCAGGTACAGCACTCATTTCGATTAAATGAAGAACAGTGCTCATCCGTGTCTGCAGAGAATAGAGCGCTCAATGATCAGCTTCCATGGACTAATAAGGTGCGGAGTGGATTTAACTACACTTCTAACATTAATTATGCCGAATTTGCTGGAATTGGTGGAATGATCAAGAACTGTACTCATTGCGAGGCCTTAAAATGGAGTAAGGAGTCAAACGGACTGTGTTGTTCTGGCGGAAAAATTCGACTAGATATTTGTCAAGAACCTCCAGAGCCTTTAAAAGCACTTTTGAGCGGAACACATCCACATTCCAAACATTTTTTGGGTTGTGTCCGTTCTTATAATTCTGCATTCCAGATGACTTCATTTGGTGCAAAGCGAATTGTGGAAGGAACATTTATGCCTATACCTTTAAAATTCAAGGCCAAGCATATCATTTGATAGGTTCTCTTTTGCCTGCGGATGTACCAAAATTCCTTCAAATATACTTTGTATCCCGACTATTGTGAACAAGCTAACATAAGAAATTGCAATTTTCAAAATCTTAATCCAATTGTGACTGCTGAGCTGCAAAACATGTTGCAACAATTATACCCATACATCAACCATTTCAAAGCTGCACTAAACTCTATTCCGCAAGGACAAGAAAACGATTATAAATTTGTAATCAGTGCTGATCGCCGTCCGATAGCAGAACATCGTGGCCGATACAACGCCCCTGCCACGAATGAAGTTGCTGTTGTACTGGTGGATCAGGAGTGCGACAAGCGTGACATTGTATTGCGCACCCGTGATGAACGCTTGCAACGGATTAGCGAAACTCATCGGGCTAATGACGCCTTCAGTACCCTCTGATTTATTGTCGCGGCGAGGATAGTTATAATTTTGATTTTTACCATGTTAATCCCCTGACTGGTGCGCCCAATTCCAACAAAAAATCTCAGCGATGCAGTTTTATTCGTACGTGCTACAATTAACACGGGACCGTTTTCCTCATTTGCATCATTTTCGCGAACTATTTAGTCAGTACGTAGTGGACATGTACGCGAAAATTGACACTGAACGTTTAGTCTTCATTCGCACAAATCAAAGGAAATTACGTACTGAAAATTATATTGATCTTCAGGATGCCATGCAACAAGACACCGATACTGAAAACTTGGGACGTCTGGTCATTCTACCATAGAGCTTCACAGGCGGGTCACGCTATATGCATCAGCGCACACAAGATGCCTTTTGTTACGTTAAAAAGTATGGGCGACCAGACCTTTTTATAACGTTCACTACGAACCCAAAGTGGACTGAAATAACTCAAGAGCTCTTCGAAGGGCAAGCTTCCTACGACAGGCACGACATAATAGCAAGGGTTTTTAAATTAAAGCTAAAGCTTATGATCGACCTGCTTACTAAGGAAAATGTTTTTGGCACATCTTTACGTTTTCTTTCTAGTGTCGAGTGGCAAAAACGTGGTTTGCCTTATGCACACATTCTTCTGTGGCTGCAGGAAAAACTACGCCCCAACGATATCGACAACATGATCAGCGCGGAATTCCCTGACCCTAATGAGGATCCCATATTGCACAGCATTGTAAAGACGCATATGGTGCATGGTCCTTGCGGTGCACTTAACGTGAACTCACCTTGCATGCGAGATGGCCGATGCACAAAAAGGTACCCAAGGGCGCAGGTTAATCAAACAAAAACAGACGGAGATGGACATCCATCATATCGACGACGACTACCTCAATACGGTGGATTCACAACTGAAATATGGCTACGTGGCCAGCGAATCGTTGTCGACAATGGATGGGCCCTACCTTACTCACCTGTACTGTCACAGACTTTTTGGACTCATATAAACGTGGAAATGTGTAACAGCGTACAGTCCATTAAGTACAGATGCAAATATGTGAACAAAGGTAGCGATCAAGCAACGATTGCACTGCGAAACAATGAACGTGATGATGTAACGCGTTTTCAATCAGGCCGATACATCAGTTCGTCCGAGGCTGTGTGGCTTTGCGATCCATGAGAGACATTCACCCGTTGTGCATCTTGATGTGCATTTAGAAAATGAGCAATGCATATATTTTGAACCAGACAACGTTAGAGAACGGTTAAAGAGCCCCAGGCAAACAACTTTACTCGCCTTTTTCAGATTATGTGAGACGGACGACTTCGCAAAAACGCTGTACTACGAAGAGGTTCCATCGTACTATGCATACAATAAGCAACGCGGCCTTTTTATTCGACGTAAAAGAGGCACGATTGTAGACGGGGTAGCAGGCGTATTCAAGGAGCATGTAATGGGTAGGGTTTATACAGTACATCCAAATAACGCGGAGTGCTATTATCTGCGCTAACTCTTATACACTATACGTGGCCCGACTTCTTTTGCTGCGCTACGAATGTTTGAGAACATTGAATACCCGACGTATCAAGCCGCCTGTCGGGCACGCCACTTGCTAGATGATGACCAGCACTGGGACGATACTCTGGCTGAAGCATGCGTCAGTGATAGACCATGTCGCTTGCGCCATTTGTTCTCTATGATGTTGTTGTTTTGTGGACTGTCTGATGCCGCACAACTGTGGCAAAAATATGAACATCATTTGTCAGAGGATTTTTAACGAGACATGAGACAGGCTGTTGAAGGGGGCGAACTGAATGACGAGATTCGGGAAACTCTTATGAATCGGTGTTTAAGAGATATTCAAGATATCGTATTGTCTATTGATGGTAATCCTCTGCCAAACTATGGTTTGCCTGCACCAAGTTCAGATGAAGGGCCTGGCAACAGAGAGTACATAACCGAAACGAAACTTACTGAGGTGGTTTCATGGAATAATAATGATGGGGTTGAAGCTAATGTGTGTCAGGAAGTAGGATCATTTGTAGAGGAGCCCCAACATGATGAAACGGGAGCCCCTCTTGGAAGGATGGCTGAGAAGGCCACATCGAGAGTTAAAAAGCGATAACCATAACCCAATTGAAATTGTGGAAACTCTTCGACACTGTATACCTGCACTAACAGCAGAGCAGCGGAGAATTTACGACTGTATTTGTGAGAGCACCACCAACTCTAGAGGGGATATGTTTTTCTTAGATGCACCAGTTGACACTGGCAAAACATTCTTAACTAAAATTATCCTGGCTCAGGTACGAAGCGAAAGCAAGGTCGCACTAGCTGTAGCCTCCTCAGGGATAGCGGCCACTTTACTGCCCGGTGGGAAAACTGCCCATTCCATGTTTAAAATACCCCAACAATTAGACACTTCAGAGACACCAGTTTGCGACATCTCGCGTAACAGTGATAAAGCGAGAGTTATGCGTGACTGTTACCTGATTGTGAGGGATGAATGCACGATGGCACACCGCAAGGCAGTGGAAGCTGTGAACAGGACATTGCAAGATATCAGGCAAAATGACAGGCCGATGGGAGGCGTCACAGTGCTGTTTTGTGGAGACTTTAGACAGACGCTGCCAGTAGTTACACGAGGCACTAGAGCTGATCTGATAGACGCTTGCCTAAAGAGCTCCACTCTCTGGACTAGGATCACACGTTTGCACTTACAGCTAACATGCGGGCGCAAAGAGGCGGAAATCCAAACGCAAAAGAGTTCTACGAATTGTTACTAAAACTTGGTGAAGGCACGTGCCCAAATGAAGACGGAAAAATAAGTTTACCACAAAATTTGTGCCAAACAGTTTCTTCTTCAGCAGAACTTATTTCATCAGTTTACGGCGATATAGAGCAAAATTTAGCAACAATACGTGAAAAATCTTGGCTATGTGAACGAGCTATTCTGACGCCGCGGAACGACCAAGCTGCAGCAGTCATTAACATTATACTGGCACACGTAGCGGGCGAAAGTGTTGAATACACTTCCATCAACCGAGTAATGGAGCAAGATGAGGCCACAAGCTACCCATTCGAATTTTTGAATTCTTTGTGTGTACCTGGGCTTCCATCTCATAAAATAATTTTAAAAGTGGGTGTGCCTATAATGCTTAATGTTAAAGTATTGAAAAGTAAAAATCGCAAATGAACTACTCGAATTTAGGTACGTTAGGTTAGGGAACTAAACGCAAAAACTACTGGACGGATTTTGTAACAATGGTAATAGCTTATAGTCTGAATCAACATGTAGGGTACTTTTTTCAGCGTGAAAATGTCTTAATCTCACTGGAAGAAAACAATGGCTCAGTGGATCGGTAGTTAAACTTGCCAACGGATATCGCCAGATAGAAGATGGGCCTTCTAAATATGCCTTTTAGAAAGAGATCAAATCTTTCCCACAAGCTTCTCAAACGGTCAATTGTACGTAGCTCTTTCTCGCGTCAATGATGCCAGCAAATGTTTGAACGTAAAAATGATGCCACGTAAAATTGCCAATAACACTGTTTACATTTAAATTTATTATATTTTCTGTTTCTGTTTACTAAATTAGCTCTTTCATCAAGGGATAACACATGAAACTTTTTATCTCAATCCCCCCCCATTTATATCAGCAAATTAGTCATACTTTAAAATAATTTTCAAAGGCCAAATTCGAACCCCAAAATCCGAAGCCCTTTCTGGGCTTCTATGGATATAAATCCGGGTTACATACAGTATATATACAGGGTGTTTTTTAATTGAGTACAGATTTTTTGGGAGATGATAGAAGAGGTCCTTAGAAGTATTTTTTGTCATATGAATATGGGGTCCCCGCAGCTCCGTTTACTTACAATACTGCATTGAACAACCAAATGACATCGGGACGCGGTGTGCGTTGGTAGGCCTAGATTATTTTATTTTTAACAATTAACACAAGCAATCTACTGTATGACTTTTACAGTAATTGTTCGAAATGACCGCCATTTGCTTCATAGCACAATTCGCAACGCCTTATGATGGATTGATGTACGCGTGGAAACAGTTGATTTGCACGGTCGCTGATGTCACCTGTTGCCGCGAGAACACGAGCCGACAATTCTTCTTCGGTATCTACGGGTTCGGAGTACACCATTGATTTTATGCTTCCCCATAAAAAAAATCCATCGGTGTGAGATCTGGCGATCTCGGTAGCCAAGCAACTGGTCCGCCACGACCAATCCAACGACCAGGATATGTCTCAAGTGAACTTTTTAAAACAAATCTTTACCTACTGCTTTCCGAGAATGCGATTAGTTCATATGCATATGGACTAATCGTATTTTACAAAGGGGTTGGATACCATGGAATCTCCTTGACGAAGTTTGTCCTAAGACTTTTCAACAAACAAGCACGTGCACCTTGAAATTTTTTTGCAAACAATTACTTTAAAAGTTATTACAGTAGATTGCTTGTGTTAATTGTTAAAAATAAAATAATCTATGCCTACCAAAGCACACTGCGTCTCTTGTGTCATTTGATTGTTCAATGCAGTATTGTAAGTAAACGGAGCTGCGGGGACCCCATGTTCATATGACAAAAAAAATACTTCTAAGGACCTCTTCTATCATCTCCCAAAAAATCTGTACTCAATTCAAAAACACCCTGTATAATTATAATGAAGTTAATTAAAATGAACAAAGATAAAAAATTACCTGATGATCTATTTTTCTCCTTTTCCTTGGAGACAATCGCGGTTTCGGAAGTAGTTTGCTTAGGTATTTTGACAAATTCGGGAATATTGTAGAAAAAGCATTTTCAGTGAGGGCTGGACGTAATCTCGGCAGATGCTCAGTTTTTCCATTAATAATAAATGGAGTTGTTGAAGTTATAATATATCGTCCGTCGAAATGCAAATCACATGCACGTGATAATTTAGAAAGAGTGAAATCCATTCGAGGAATCGCACGTTGCCATTTCAAGAGCCTTACTTCATCGGAAGGAACTTTAAAAAGATGCCTTTTATCTTTGCTACAATCATATCCAGACTTACATCCTGGTACTACAGATCTAAAAGGTATTTTAATAATTAAATATGGTGAGAGAATTAGCAGGAGAAATGAGTACCGACGAAGCTCTCCATTGAAACTAAGCTTACTGTATGGCAACGATATGAAATGAGTAGATCGCTCATGAGCTGCTTTCAGCGCCACCAACTCGTCCCCATTTGAAAGCCTGTCGGCCATTGCTTTGGATCTGTATCTTTGGTGTAGGATTTTCCACGAAGATGGTTGTCCAGAGAATGGAAAAGGTGATAATCCGTTGGAGCAAGATCTGGTGAGTAAGGTGGATGACACAAAGTTTCCCAGCCAAGCCACTCTATGGTTGGCAAAAAATGTCCTTCATCGTATGTTTATGCTTGAAGTAAAACACAGTAAAACTCAATGCCAATTTCTTGTCCAGCTTTAAATTGTAGTAATAGATATATTGAAGGTTCGCCACTGACCTTTCACAGGTGTGTTTTTATCTTTCTGCGTCTTAGAATGTTTTTCTTATGTAAAAATCCTGGTCATCTTTTATATCCTGGTTGTTGATACATAAAAGATTTCGATATTAAACCATGTTACCGTCTTTCAGTGACACCAGAATGATTGTTTAAAAGTATTTATGAAATTATATACCGCATTTATTAAAAAGCATCTAAATTTGGGAGAGGTCGTCTAAGAAATTTCAGACTACAAGCACGATGTTCCCCCCCCCCCCCCCCGTGCTTTAACAGCTGGCGATAAAGCGGATATATAGTAATGGCGCTTTGGCTGGCGATGTTGTTCTGCCATAATTCTACCTATCACAGTAATGGCGCCTACACTAACAATCGAGGTTAGTTCCACTTTTCGCCGCATTCAGATTGCCTCAAAGATGGCGGCCACATAAGCGATCTACGAATATGGCGACCGTTGCTATATGGCGATCAATAGACTACTAACGACATCGAAGCCACCTAGTGTGAGTAGTTTTCCCCAATTACGTTTTTAGCTTCGAGAACAAAGGAATTGACCAACCACTAACTTCTAATAACCATGGTTTTTCATGGAATCTGGTGTAGTAGAAGCGTTATAGTTCATTGGAACTTTCAATGCTAAAATATGGCATGTAATATATCAAACAATTTGGAATGATGTTTCATGAATGAATAAAACGTAAAATTAATGATAGTCGAAATTGGTTTCAATAAACCTGGTTTAGTGGAACCATTATGGTTTATTGGAACTTTCAATGCTAAAATATGGCACGTAATACATGGTGATTATAATTAAAGTTACGATTTCAAAAATCGATAATTGAAAACTATTCGTCAGAATAACCTGATATTTTAACAGAACAATCATGAGGTAATGGAATTTTCTTTTAGCGAAGGAAAAAAACAGTTCCAAAATCTGCCGATAGATGGCGCTGGCAGAGTTCAAATTGTCTGGAGATATGCAGATTACTAATACGTGACATCTGCACCGCAGACATAGCTGCGTTAAAAGTGCAGAGCACCAGGTCTTTGCTTGAATGCTTCATCATGACTCTGACTATGAAGGATCGCGCACTGTTCTTGAAGCTTTTTTATAGGAACGATGATTGTCCACTAACAGCTATCAGGAATTTTCGGACATTACAAACCTTAAAATCGGGTCCAATAAATTTTTCGTAAACCCCTGAATTCTATAGACTAACAACATTGTTTCCTTTCGACTAACAACTTTCCTGTGTTTCACGAATCCATTTTTGGTTTTTCCCCTGACATTTAAAGCACTAGATTAGGAAAGTGCGGCCATTCTTTTCCTCTACCAGTTGCCGACAATCTTGCGTTCTCATTGGTTTCTTCTAATCACGTGATCTGAATCCGCCATTTTGGTGTCCTAACGCGATTCCGTAGCAAGGTAAAAGTATAGGAATGAGGGGGTGGAGTGTCTTATTATCATAAGGATTATGTTAAGTTGATTTGTTCTCTATCTAGAAAATTGTACTATTTAAAATTGCTTAAAAATAAATAAAACTTGAATATTTAATTCAACTATAAAATATTGAATATTAAATAGACAAATTTTTGGAAATTTATTTGAAACAAATTATTGAAAATACAAAAGGATTATAAGGCTACTTTTAAAACTTAGAAGTAAAAGTTAATTAAAGTGCAACAGAAATTAGCATTGTGATATATTTAGAAGCTTTTTTTTTTTTTTTTATTTAGATATTAATTCAGGGTGCAAATGTATTTTTAATGGAGGTCTATTAATTATTATAGAAGAAAAGGAGTGGTTTAATATTTCAATTACATAAATATATGAATCTCCTTTTTTATTTCATCAGAACCAACATTGGTAACTTTTATTTATTTAATTTTATTTATATTTATATAAATATGTGTTTGCATTTATTTATTTATAAATATAAAAAATAAACATATAACTAAAAAAATATATACTATAAAATATAAATGTTAAAATAAAAATATAAATATTATAGACCTATCTCAATTATATAAATATTATAGACCTATTTCAATTATATAAATATTATAGACCTATTTCAATTATATAAATATATGAATCTTCTTTTTTTTTAATGTTAATGAAATGATAATAGAATATAAATAAAATATTGGAACTTACATTGGTGACTTTTATTTATTTATTTATTTATTTAATTTTATTTATATTTACATATATTTATTTTATTTATATATTTACTTATAAATAAATAATTTATAAATATTTATAATTAAATTAAAATTAAATAAATAAATAAAAGTCAACAATGTAAGTTCCAATATTTTATTTATTTTTTATTATCATTTCATTAATATTTAAAAAGGAGGTTCATATATTTATGTAATTGAAATAGTTCTATAATATTTTATGTTATGTTAATTTAATGTTAATGAAATATAATTTCAAATGCAGTAAGCCAATAAATGTATGAAGTTGCTGCGAAACAATAAGTAGCTAATATAAAATAAGCACCAAAATGGCTGCCTGCAACCAAATGGTCGTACTTTCCTAATCTAGTGCTTTACTGACATTGCCCTGCCATCGCCATCTATCGGCAGATTTTGGAACTATTTTTTTTTTCCTTCGCCAAACAAAATTCCATTGCCTCACAATTTTTCTGCTAAAATATCAGGTCATTCTGACGAGTAGTTTTCAAATTTTCGATTTTTGAAATCATAACTTTAATTAAATCACCCTGTGTATGAAACAAATTGGAATGATGTGTCATGAATGAATATAAAGTAAAATTAATGACAGTCGTAATTGGCTCCAAGAAACCTGGTTTCGCGGTACCATTATGGTTCACTGGAACGTTCAATGCCCAATTTTAACCCTATGTGTTCTAAACTTATCACAAGAGGTCCAAACCCAACTACAGTATTGGAAATAAGAGCACAAGATACTTTTAATGAACTAAATTTTGTCATTCATGCCCAAAAATTTTCTAATTTTTTTGCCAAAAATTGTAATTATAAAATCTTAACCTCGATCTCATGTAGTTGATCAAAGAACAGCAATCTGTTATCAATTTTAATCCCAACGATATCTATCATTCCACGTTCCCCTCGTTTTCCCCAAAAAAACACATCTCTTTGTTTTCTTTTCATTAAAAACTAATTCATTTATTTTTTTAATTTATTGCATTAAGTGATCTGAAAAGTCAACACCATTTTTAATCTTAAAATATAATTCTATAATCTATAAAGTCGCCACAGCTTTTGTCTGTATATAAACTCACAGTTAATTTTTCTGATCCTTCTCGGATAGCATCTTTTGATAGTTTAATATTCAAAATATCAAACAAAGAGTTAATTTTTCTTGTAAATTCAATTGTTCCTTCACAAGACTGAAAATTGGAATTACCAATATCCTTGTGGAATTTTAAGCCATCGGCAACAGATTTACTGAAAAGCTAAGTGAATAAGACTTATATTAGAACTAGTAATTTTTAGAAGGTTTCATAAAAAAATTTGTAAGTTTTTATGTTCAGAAAGAATGAAACTTTACATCTTACCTGCACTACAAGTTTTACAGACATTTTCTGAAAACTATTGGGAAATATATGTGAGTAGTAGGGGCAGCCCTTTGTATACCAGGTTGACCTTTGACCCCTGGATTTATATACCAAGATGGCGGCACTTCCGGCCACGCCCACCACGCCCTCGCCTCAGGCGGTGGTATACAAACCGGCCTCCACGTGACCCTTTTTTATCAGCAGAGATAAGATGAAAAGATAAGATTAGCCCAGCGGACCGCCATTTTGGTTGCCATGGCAACGGAGTGCCCATTTTCGATGAGGAGCTAAGATAAGACCTGCTGGTCGCCCCTCCACCCGCCATTTTGAGAAACGGCGGCCATTTCTGTTTTTCTTAACATTTTGAATCATATTTTTATGCATAATAATTCTTTATTCAATATGGATAAAAAGATAAGAAAGATGAAAAGATAAGAAAAATGAAAGAGAGAAAGAAGAAGAAACGGAAAAAAGAAAAAGAGAGAGAGAGAGAAGGAAAGAAAAAGATAAGGTAAAAGAGAAGGAGAGAAGGAGAGAGAGAAAGAAGAGAGGATAGTGGAAAGAGAGGAAAGAGAAAGAAGGAGAAGTGGTTTTTTTGGGGTACGCTGCCTCTCCCTCCCACCCTGTGCTTGGTGTCAATCATAGAACCGCCTGTTATGTCGCCAGAGCGCTCTAGTGGTGACATACCAGGGGTTCCGTTCCACCCACGCCTTTGCAGGCGGGCGGTAGGTTGAGGCAGCTGGGGCACTCCGAGACTCGACCAGGGCGCTGGTACCTGTGCAGAAAGTGGAGGGCAGAGCTTAGGTAGTCGTAACACTCCAGTGAGATGCCAAGCACCACCGCTACACACAGGGGCAGCCGTCGCTGTGAGCCTCAAAGGGGATTGATCTGCACCCCCCCTTATGCCGTGGCCAAGGGCTTAAGAGCCGTGGTGATTCGGTTAACTAGGGATGGTGTGGTAACCTTCCCCTGACTAGTTCGACCACTGGGAACAGATGCTTGACCGTACCCGGGTCTGGGGAGCCCTATCCACAGTCGTGCCTTATTCTGATCGGTACCTAACAAAAACAAAATTCGCATTTGTTAATTGTCTATGGGTGAGAATTGTTTTCAGTTCGAGTTGCAATGTATATTAGAATATTTACTGTAAAGTCGCTTGGTCCTGGGGTCAAATTTGGCAAAGTGATTAAGAAAAAACTACCTTATTTCTCTTTTGCTTGGCAGCCCTTATTTACAGTGCGGGTGTGTAGTTCCCTTGGTGGCCGCACCATTGTATGGCGCTGCGTTCACCGTTCCTTTGCAAACGACGCGTTTGTGCGTGTTTCCAGGCCCATTGGCCGAATGTCTGGGTTCTCACACACGTCGCCTTACTGATGTCGGGGAAGCTGACTAGTTTATAAAGACGGGAAGAGGTTCATGTTAAAAAGCGCGCTGTCGTTCAATGTCTTTTCACGTCTGCTTCGACAACGGCGATCCCCAGGACGCTGGGTGTTTATGAGTTCCCTTGGCTTCCGCAGCGTGATGACGAGGGCGCGGTATTCGCCCTACTCCTCCTTCACCTCGCTAAACAGTCAAAATTCGTTCGTTAACAACGCGTTTGTGCGTGTTTCTGGGTTCTCACACCCTTCACCTTACTGATTACGGGATGGCTGACTGGTTTATAAAGTCGGAAAGAGGTTAATCTTAAAAAGCGCGCTGTCATTCATTGTCTTTTCACACTAACTTCGACAACGGCGCTCCCCTCGAAAAGGGGTTGGAAAAAGCATTAAAATTAAGTTTTTTTGGTTCTTTTGGGTCGTTTGGACACCCCCCAAAACATTTTAGATGATGCTTATGATGCTCTGGGTGCGTGTTGATGTTCTCTATGCTTTACATGAAATGATACATTCGCAATTGCGTTCGGTATCGAAGTAGAGTTTTGTAATGACCTACATGTTCGTTTCTCTTTCACAATGCGCGAATATTTGAGTTTACTTGAATTTACTGGCAAATATTTGCCGTCCCTCTGTTCTCATTAACTTTAAATACAGTATACACAGATGTTTCCAGTTTCTATACATAAATTTTACCAGCACAAGAACATTAACATTCGCGAGGCTGTTCAATGCAATGGGACTCTTCTATAACGCTGCATACGTTTCTCTGGGACCAAATACAAATATTTCTTATGTATTCATTAAAATTTTGTCACTTTTTACAAGGGTGCACGTTTATTCCTCTTATATTCAGTGATCATTATGAGAAAACGTTCGCATTCTAGTGTTTTTCAACTAGCAAACTCGACGTTTATTTCGTATATATGTTTAAGTTCCCTTGCTGTCCACTACGTTCTGTGGGCGCTTCATTCGTTGCTTCTTCGCGAAACTGTGAAATTTTGCGAAATGTAAGGTCGCCAACTGAATTCTCATGAAATTCAAGCACTATCCAGGCAGCTTCTGTTGTTATGTGCGTTTCTAATTAGATTCTATTGAATATTTGTGACAGGGTCATTGATCAATGTGCTGAACTAATTGGGTTTTCATCACCCACTCTCTTTTATATTCCATCTTTGTGAAACTCCATCTCTCCACCCTCTCTCTCTCTATCATTTTTCTTTTTATTTCTTTTAAAAAATAAAAATAATTAACTCTTTTCACACACAACTGTATGTTTATTATCTTGTACAGTTATGAACGTAATATTCATTCAACCAAAATAATAAAAATGAATTTTCACTCATGTTAATGGGTGTTGTTTTTTGTTTTTTTTTAGAGGCACAAGCTGAATTCTCATTGAATGCACTAAGTGCCTAGACTGTTTTTTTGTGTTGTTAGGTTGGTTCTAATTTAATTCTATTGAATATTTGTGAGAGTATGTGGTAAATGTGCTTTTGATACATTGAAATTAATTGTATTAACATTGTAAGTTTGCAACCAGCCTCAGCTTTTGTGAAGTTCCTCTATCCTTTTCATACATTTTCTGAGAATGCATTTTATACAGTATACAATTAAGATTTGTCAATTTTTAGAAAGTCATATGTTTAAAATTTCTTATATTAAATGACCACTTCATGTAATTTTCAGTTATGCGTTGGAAGAATGTTTTGCCTGAAAGAAGGGAAATACAGCTCTGCTGTTTCCACATACCCAATAAATAAAGATAAAAGAAATTGATATAAACAATGTCTGCACTCTGACTTCTTGTTTGACAACCTTCCTTTTACATTGTCCTTCATATTAGAACGCAAACCTTTTCGAATTTAAAAGTTTTTCGCTATAATTGTTATAAAATCAAGAAAAGCTTGCTTATTAAATTAGAAATCAATTTTCAAACTGAAACGCAATCGTTTTCAAACATTAATTTGCGAATACTTAATTCGAATTGTCGCGTTTCAGATGATAAACCGGAAGTGACGTCACGAAACTTTAAAGCGCTGTAACTTTTTAACCGAGCCTCAGGAAAAAACATGAAAAGATCGAAAAACGCGACCAGAGTTTATTGCTCAGAATTTCACCCTCTATCTGCCTTTCCATTTTGGCATGACCTTTTATAATCACCCTGTTAAAGAATAATTAAAAAGTTCGAAGATACTCGATATATATTTAGGCGTACCCGTGCTAATGATACCATAATTGTACAACTGGAAACTTTCACTGCTAAGATATGGCATATAATATATCAAACGACTCGGAACTACCTGTTATTTACGAAAATATAAAGTTCGAAGATGGGTGAATTTGATTCAGTAGTACATGTTCAAATGATACAATTATGGTACCACTGAAAAAGTTCAATGTTAAATATGCCATGTAATATATCTAACAACTTGTAATGACGTGCTAGGAACGAATATATGAGTAATTACAAAGTTCGAAGATGGTCGATATTTATTCAGGAGTACCTGTGTTAATGATACCACTATTGTGAAACTGGAAATTTTCAATGCTAAGATAGGGTATGTAACTTTTCAAACAAGAAGTAAGAACATGCCATGAATGAACATATAAAAATACTTATAAAATTTAAAGATTACAGAACTTGAATCAATGGAACCTGTTTTAAAGTTTTCAAAAGCAATTCAAAAAGTTTGGAAGTGTGTTTCAAATTGTTAATGTGCCGGCCCTTCGTTAGCCTTTCGGTACTTGGTTATGTCATTCCTTAATGGTTTATTAAAAATATGGACAATATTAAATCATATTCGTATTTATGAAGTTTTTATTAATCAGAAAATGTTGTGTTATAGCAGCCGCCACGAAAGTTGAACGAACTTTTTTATATGCGCATTAAGTCATCATCAATATGCTTTATCTGGATTTTACCCATGATGCACTTGTTCTATTATAGAAATGGTGGAGAGATCGTTGAAACGTGGAAAGCCTATTAAAAGTCATGATATAAAACAAATTGCATTCGAGTCGACTATTCTGCGTCATGTTTTAATTTATTAATTTAATTTATTAATTTCATTTATCTATTTAAAAGAAAAAACGAAAATAGAGACTAAATATAAATAAGAAAACAACGTTTTGAAAACGAAAGCGGATGTTTCATGGAATAGCTAAGCGATTTACTTCCCGTTAACGTCTATTGGCTGGCGTTAGAAATGACGTCATCCTGTCATTCAACTTATGTGGCGGCAGCTATAAGCATTTTTATTTCCATGCTTTCTAACAAATAATTTATAAACGCTTTCAATTCTATTTTAGGGACGATCTGTGATACATAATATTCTCCCTGGAAACAAAAATATAACAGAGACGGAAATCTTTTCTTTCACTGGAAAATGTCAGCGATTTCACATTGGTAGATATAATGAAGAAAATTAATGTGACTGAATCTTATAAATTCTCCTTTATAAATTTCGAATTACATGTAATTTTAACACGTTTTTTTATCAGAACGTTTCACAAAATAATAAATATCACAAACATGAAGCTTTTCAGAGATGACTGTTACGTCATTATAACTCGCTCTGAATTGTTTTATTAACTAGATACACCCATACTTTTAACTGATGATTTCACTGAAATGCTTCTGTGTTTGGATGTTAACCCTACGATGTCGGATAAGGACCGAATTCAAGTAAGTTCCAAAAATAAAACAAAAAACTATGAAATTGTTTTCAATTGCATAAGACTACAGTATATCAAAAGCGTTTTTCTGCAGTATACCAAAGACTACAATAAGATTAAAAAATAAGCGACCAAAAGTGTTTTCCTCTCTATGTTTATCAATTTATGAGCTAATGAGCTGCAACTTTTAAATAGCACACATTGATTGTAGTGTATCAAAAGAAAACATCACAAATGGTTTAGATCATAGATATTTACGTATTAAAAGTAATTGTAAAGAATATCTCAAGAATAGTCAATGAGGGTTTATCCTACGCTACACCTCAGATGTATGAATTATAAATAAAAATAGGAAAGAAAATTCCATAGACTGGATTCCAACCAGGAACCTTCAGTTCTTCGCGCTGAACGCATTAACTATGGTGCCCGGCACGAAAGAAAAAGAAAATGGCACTTGCGTAAATGAAAAAAATTTCGTTCAACCACCCAAAAAGAGAAAAGAAACGGGGCATTACTTATTACTGATGCCTGGAATAAGTAATACCCCGTTTTTTTTCTTTTTTTGGGTGGTTGAACGAGGTTTTTTTCATTTACGCAAGTGCCAGTTTCCTTTTTCTTTCGTGCCGGGCACTATAATTGCGCCACCACTCCCCCCTATTATTTAATGTATTATTTAATGAATATTGCCTGCGAACAAGGTAACTGCTCTAACCAGCCCTAAAAGTATGTACAGGGTCTTTATAATTAAAGTTCCATTTTGACATGGCAATAAAAAAAAACTACTAGACCAAAAGCTATAATACATGGTAATATTATACAAGAGGGCATAGGAAGTTCATACCCACCAAAAAAACAAAAATTAGTTCAAAAGGTCACCACCAGCATGGAATGGCGCTCTATGCAATATTCGTATGAATTAAACTCGAAGACACAGGTTAACAAGTCTTTAATCGTTACTAAAATTAGTTACATGTTGAATGTGGCCTTCACCATTTACTGAAAGCAAGTTACACCTGTGTCTTCGTGTTTAATTTCGTATAAGAATATTGCATAGAGCGCCATTCCATGCTGGTGGTGACCTTTTGAACTAATTATTTTTTTGGTGGGTATGAACTTCCCATGCCCTCTTGTATAATATTACCAAGTATTATATAATACCATTATTATAGTAGTTTTTTTTATGGCCATGTCAAAATGAAACTAATTATAACGACTCTGTAGATAACGTAATGCTTCCATGGTCACAGTGGCAGATTGGTTAGCACGTTCACCGCAAAGGGCTGAAGATTCCTGGTACAAATCGAGGCTGTGGAATTTTCTTTCCTATTTTCTTCAATAACACTGGCCAACAAAATTTAAGATTTTTCTTGTGACAAAATGAAAGTGGGTGACTTTTGGTAGTATTTTTTCTGCTGATTACGAATATAATTTCTAAATTTCTCTAGCACGCACAGCTTTCTTGTTTTACAATGAAACATTTTTAAATCGTTCAGTGTTTGGGGCCCGGTAAAATTACTTGCGGCCCGAAAATATGAATAGTGTTAAACCGTAGCCTACGTTATTATCAGTGATAATAACGTAGGCTACGGTTTAATACTGCAGAGAGTTCTCTTCCCACCCATTACTTTTGTAACGTTTATATTAAAAAAAATCGTTGCTTTATTTAGATTAACAACGGGACCAAATGTAACGTTTATACATTTAGTTTTATCTAGACATCATTTAACCTGGAATTAAATTACCAGCACTAAATGTAAAGTTTAAATTTTAAAGTTGTTTTATCGACTTTTAAACGTTAACTTTTGAAAATATTAGCTTGAGTTTAAATTCTTAAAGCATTAGAAAAAGACTACAAAAACGATTAAATTCTTTAAAAATTGTTACTTTCACCAAGATAAACCTTTCTCACAACATAAGTGAGATTAATATTAAGAGAAAATTCTCATTAAGGAAAGCATAATGGATTTATAATCTAAACATCATTTAGACTAGACATTACGTTGTGTTTTTAAAATTTAAAGCTGGAGAAAAACTTATAATAAAAATTAAGCTAAATAAAGTTGTGTGCAGTTAAAAGGTGTTAGCAGACAAGAAAACATAAGCAGCAGGCATAGTAAAAGAATTGAATTTATATTTTAATATTTTAAAAGGATAAGCTTTAAAAAAATTATATTTTTTACATATTAATCCCCATAACTTAAAACGGCAAGATGCATTACAAAAGAAACTCACAATTGTATGTGAATCAAGTGATTAATTGAAAATATAGCAACATGGAAATTGCTGGGTAAAATTGAGAAAACATGCAATAGTTATGCACGTGGAAAAAGGAATTCAGAACACTTGTATGGCCACCACAAATGAAAAGGAAAATTTATATGCATTTAAACTTAATCAAGCTTAAGGCTCAGATATTTGCATGAAATACAAAAGTTTTAACAGTAATAAAAATGCTTGATTCACCCACAGTTGTCAAAGATCTTTGACTAAGAATAATAAAAGGAAAGCCTTTATATATAAAAAAAATTTCCTTGCCATTTTCCATAAGGTAAATTGGAAGGCAGAAAATACAAACATAGAAAATAATAATTTGACTACTTTAGCCATTTTGTTAGATGCAAAGGGACCAAAATTAAAACAAAACTTAAAACACCCCTTAAAATTGATGAAAGAAAATTTTGAATTACATTAGGGTCCAAAAATGAAGATAAGAAAAAAGAAATTACATAAAATTACCTTATATAAATTTAGAAAGGTTAAAAGTCCAAATTGTCGAATTTAATTTTAAGTCCCGATGGGCATGACTAGCACACTACAGACAGAAAAGCTTTACATTACATAGTGGACAGTAGATAAAGATGACTTCCGGAGAAGAGATTGACTGGGGAATCCAGACGAATCTGTAAAAGAAAGTTTTGTTTTCTTTTTAACTTCTCTTTCAAGAGTGATTATGAGCCTGGGTGGCTGGAATGCTTTTACTTTTCCTTTTCTCCTTCCTTGGGTAGATGTAGTCAAACACTCTTGGGTGATCCATGCATTTTGTACCTCATTTAAGGTAAATTGAAGCCGCACACTTTTATAAAAATAAATGTCCATCTCGATAGAAGTGGACGAAGAGGATGAGAATGAAAAAAAAGCTTACATATCCGGATACTTAAGGAATGATGTAATCAAGAAGTTAACTTTGTAGAAATATTCAGACAGACATCAGGGTGAAAATTGAACGCTGTAGTGGCTATGGAAGATGGAGGAGCCTCATGTGAGCATCATGGCCAAAGGGAAGAGTGGAAGAGTGGTGAAGAAATTTTCAAAAGTTGACGACTTTATGCTCTTGGGGCAACAGTCAAGAAGCCCACGGCTAGCACGCAGCGACAATGGAAAGACACACTTCAGAGCATGGTTATGTAAATCAAAGAACAACTTCTGAAGAACTGACAACAATCAAGATGTTTCATAAACATTGTTGACAAAATCGTATTAAGCTATCTAAAGAAAAATTATACCAAATCAATCTTATTAAAATACTTAAATTTTGTACAAATATTGCAAAAGCAATTACCAACATCAGAAATGTCACCTGAAGGAACATTAACAAAACTCCACAAGGGAAATGCCCACAAACTAATACTACCAATTAAAATAGCTCTAGTTTGCAAAAGAAGACATTTTACAAATAAATGTTCATCAGAAAAAGTTTACAAATGAATAATTATAGGTGAATGTGTACACGTTAATTTATTAATCATTATTGCAATTGAGATGTTTCAAAAATCAGCCCAAAATACAAATTAGGGAAGAAATATAAATATATATGGTTTAAATGACCGTCAGCCAGAAAAGAAAATAGAAATAACAACTTTCATTCTACCTACAAAAAAAATTAAGACTCTTAATAATATTGCCCGGGTCAAAAAAAACTAATAAAAATTAAATAATCATAAACTATCAAAATTTGAAATGAAATATAACTTTAATGGCTGCAAGTCAGATAATATGTTGAGGTTTATAATTTTTTATTTCATTCCAAAAAAAATGTGATATGAGATTTATTCGAACATCACATACTTCAATAATCCATCAATAAAGAACATAAATACTTGACAAAAGTATATTAGAAGGGAAAAAAAATTTTGACACTTATTTGAATAATATTCCTTTTTGAATAGTAGAATAATCTACTTTGGGCAAATTTCAAAAACATATTAGTTTTTCAAAGAGAAAGAAATTCTAACCTTGCTAAAATATCAGTGCCTAGAATGCCATCGTATGGTCTGTCACGAAGGTCATGTAATAAAAAGAAATTACGAAAATCATGTAATTCATAACAGATCCACGGTCCAAATTAGAAATGTTAGTACAACCGCCACTAACACCTTTTACAAAAAGATTTTATAACAGATCACTTTGGCCTTCTGAGACACAGAATTAACCTCTGACAACTGGGATACCATACTTTCCAGATCCTTTAGCTGCTGGGACACTGTTGGTTCCATTGAATTTGACTCATTCACAAGTGAAGATGAGGCTTCTAATATTACCCGTTTTTCAAGTTCTTCGTTTTCCAGGGCACATTGTAGGGCGTCTTCAAATGATTTAGGTTTAACAACCATCAGAACTCTTTTATGAATTAAAAGAATACTATTAATGAATCTAGATTTGAGAAGTTTGTTCCTTTCCTGATTAAGGGCTGGACTTTGTTTTAGAAACTTATCTACTGCTAGAATAAGTATATTAGAAAAATCTTCCACCGATCCACGTCTCTTCTGAACAACATCAGAGAGCTCTTTATAGACGTCTCTATCAACTTTAATTTTACTAAAAATTTGCTAAATTCACTATAAATTTACTAAATTCAGTATAATTTTCCAAATCATATAATTCAAATTCAGCAGCCCTTTTTGCAGCAGTACCCTTTAATTTGGATTTAAGAATGGTTAATTTAATATCATCAGACCATCGGGCTGCCAACCCAATCTTATCAAGCATGGCCAAAAAAGCAGATACATTAAGGCCACCATCATCACCGGAAAAGAATGGAATTGCACCAGTGTACCCAGCAAGGATGGGAGCAGTTTCTTGAGTATCAGGCATTATATATATTATTTATTTTGCAAAACAGATACACAAAAAAAATTTAATATTAATTGTTTTCTAGCCTGCAACACACACACAACCAGAATATTACGATATATGAAACTTATATTCTACTACTAGAATAAGTAGAAAAAAACTGAGTTTAACCCTGGTATTAGACACCAAATGTAATGATAATAAGATATTCAAAAAAAATCCACAAAAACTATTCTACAGGGTGTTTTTGAATTGAGTACAGATTTTTTGGGAGATGATAGAAGAGGTCCTTAGAAGTGTTTTTTGTCATATGAACATGGGGTCCCCGCAGCTCCGTTTACTTACAATACTGCATTGAACAATCAAATGACACCGGGATGCAGTGTGCGTTGGTAGGCCTAGATTATTTTATTTTTAACAATTAACACAAGCAATCTACTGTAATAACTTTTAAAGTAATTGTTTGCAAAGAAATTTCAAGGTGCACGTGCTTGTTTGTTGGAAAGTCTTAGGAGAAACTTCGTCAAGAAGATTCCATGGTATCCAATCCCTTTGTAAAATACGATTAGTCCATATGTAAATGAACTAATCGCATTCTGGGAAAGCAGTAGGTAAAGATTTGTTTTAAAAAGTTCACTTGATGCACTTTTTACATGTGTAAAGTTAAACAAACAGTATGAATCGTTTTACATGGAATGATTATGCAGACAGCAATCTGTGTCTCGGTGCTGCTTGTACCATGGATGGTGCAAGGCGTTTGTATGCTGAACGTTATCCCAACAGAATTCTTCCCAATTCACGAATATTTGGTGCAGTAGATCGTTGTCTAAGAGGAACAGGCGCATTCGCACATGATAATCATCAGCGTGGACGTCGTCGGCGGTTACGCTCCCCTGAATTAGAGGATGAAGTTTTGGAAAGGTTTAACCAAAATCCATCAACAAGTACTCGTGCGGTCGGAGCTGCTTTGAATACTAGTCATACCACTGTATGGAACATTGTACATGACAACCTGCAACATCCTTTCAAGCTTCGAAAGGTGCAGGAATTATGTCCCAATGATCATGGTCCCTTGCGTGCTTTCGTGGAATGGTATATGCAGCAACAGAATAGGATTCCAGACTTTCTTTACATGGTTTTGTGGACAGATGAGGCAACGTTTACGCAAGAGGGAATGTTCAATAGCTACAATAGTCATCTGTGGTCTCATGTCAACCTATGTGCAACACATGTTAACAGTTTTCAGCATCGTTTTTCGTTGAATATTTGGGCTGGTATGATTCACAATGTCCTGAGTGGGCCATATCTCCTACCATGCCGTCTTAACGGGCAAACATACCTTGGTTTCCTGAAGAAGGAGCTCCCTGGTCTTCTTGAAGATGTTCCACTAATGACCAGACATTTGATGTGGTTTCAACAGGACGGCGCACCTTCGCATTACACAAGAGCAGTTAGAGATTACCTAAATGAGACATATCCTGGTCGTGGCGGACCAGTTGCTTGGCCACCGAAGTCGCCAGATCTCACACCGATGGATTTTTTTTATGGGGAAGCATAAAATCAATGGTGTACTCCGAACCCGTAGATACCGAAGAAAAATTGGCGGCTCGTGTTGTCGCGGCAGCAGGTGTCATCAGCGACCGTGCAAAACAACTGTTTCCACGCGTACATCAGTCCATCATAATGTGTTGCGAATTGTGCTATAAAGCAAATGGCGGTCATTTCGAACAATTACTGTAAAAGTCATACAGTAGATTGCTTGTGTTAATTATTAAAAATAAAATAATCTAGGCCCACCAATGCACACTGCGTCGCGGTGTCATTTGATTGTTCAATGCAGTATTGTAAGTAAACGGAGCTGCGGGGACCCCATGTTCATATGACAAAAAATACTTCTAAGGACCTATTCTATCATCTCCCAAAAAATCTGTACTCAATTCAAAAACACACTGTATAACTAGAATAAGAATAAATCTGATCCTGGTCATGGCACCAAATGTAACGTTTATATTATAAAAAAAACGTTGCTTTATTTAGATTAACAACGGGACCAAATGTAACGTTTATACATTTAGCTTTATCTAGACATCATTTAACCTGGAATTAAATTACCAGCACTAAACGTAAAGTTTAAATTTTAAAGTTGTAAAAATTGCTGGGTAAAATTGAGAAAACATGCAATAGTTATGCACGTGGAAAAAGGAATTCAGAACACTTGTATGGCCACTACAACTGAAAAGGAAAATTAAAATACTTAAAATATTGCAAAACCAATTACCAACAACAGAAATGTCACCTGAAGGAACATTAACAAAACTCCACAAGGGAAATGCCCACAAACTAATACTACCAATTAAAGTAGCTCTAGTTTGCAAAAGAAGACATTTTACAAATAAATGTTCATAAGAAAATGTTTACAAATGAATAATTATAGGTGAATGTGTACACGTTAATTTATTAATCATTATTGCAATTCAGATGTTTCAAAAATCAGCCCAAAATACAAATTAGGGAAGGTATATAAATATATATGGTTTAAATGACCGTCAGCCAGAAAAGAAAAGAAAAATAACAACTTTCATTCTTTTTTTTATTTACTTTTTATTTATTTATTTACTTTTAATTTTTTTACAATTTACCTTTCGGGGTCCATATGGCCGATAAGGCCGACAAGTAGGTCCCCGAAGGTAACCAAGATAAAACTAAGTACAGAAAATAGTTAGTAAAAATAAAGACAACAAACAGAGAAAAAAAACAAAAAAAATGTGATTTGAATTCAAGGTAGATAATTAAACATTAAAAAAGTTCGAATTGCTTTCCTAAATACAACATAAGGAAATAATGAACATATATTAGTAGGAAGCTGAGACCAGCATCTGACCCGGGAATATGAAACACATCTGCGCTCAAAGTTCTTCTTAGTTAAGGGCAGGCTGTTCGCAGTCTTGTTGCGAGTAGTATAATTATGAACATCTGAGTGTTTCTGTATGGAAATGGGGGATGATAGAATTAATATTTGATTAATAGATTTGTATATAAAAGAACATATTTGAATGAAATAGATTTGGCTAATAGTCAAAATTCCTAGAGAAGAAAAAAAGTGTGAAACAGTATGAGGTTTAGGGAGTTTCAAAAGGGTACGGAGAAACCATTTCTGCAGTTTAAGAAGTCTAGTAAGATTATAAGAGGTAGTGGACCCCCAAAAGATGATGCCAAAGCATAAAGAACAATAAATCAAAGAATAGTAAAAGAGTAATAAAATATGTTGTGGGAGAAATTGAAGTCTTGAAATCATTCCTTGATTTTTATTTAATTTAATGAGTAAGATGTCAACATGCTTATCCCAGGATAAATCGTGAGATAAAGTAAGGCCTAGGTATTTAAAAGAGTTAGTAGTGTTAAGGAGATGGGAACCATAGTAAACGGGAGGATTAATAGGAATGCTACGTTTATTACGCTGATAAAAGAACATAAGTTTAGATTTATCGACGTTAACTAATAATGAGTTGGCAGAATTCCACAATTTCAAATTGACTAGCAGGTGGTTAATTACAGAAATAAGATTCGTGATATTTGGGTCAGAGAATAAAAAGGTGACATCATCAGCATAAAGTATAGAAGGAATAGGAGAAAGAGCCGTAATTAAGTCATTGATAAACAAATTGAAAAGAAGAGGAGAGAGAATAGAACCCTGGGGTAAACCTTGATTCCTGACTAAGGTTGTCGAAGTCTTATCGAGAAGAACCATGAAGTAACAACGGTCCGTTAACAGTTCAGTCAACCAATTAAGAGGGAGGCCTCGAATATTGAAGAAAACAGATAGTTTGAAAAACAACAGAGGAAGTGGAATAGAATCAAAAGCTTTAGAGTAATCTACAAAAAGCGTAGCAACATATTTGTTTGCGGACATTTCGGCTGATAAAAACTCTAAGAGATCAAAGCAGGCTGTATCGACATTCTACCTACAAAAAAAAATTAAGACTCTTAATAATATTGCCTGGGTAAAAAAAACAAAAACACTCTAATAAAAATTAAATAATCATAAATTATCAAAATTTGAAATGAAATATAACTTTAATGGCTGCAAGTTAGATAATATGTTGAGGTTTATAATTTTTTATTTCATTCCAAAAAAAAATATGATGTGAGATTAATTCGAACATCACACTTTAACATAGAAGTCTCGAAGTGCATAACTTGGAAACGTGACGTGATAGAAAAAATCTAAAAGCAGATTCGGATTCTACATACAAATTACTACTAAGAACACTATGTGTGGTCTTAGTCACAAAGTGCGTGTTGACTAGTGTAATTCAAACATCTGAGGTGTGGCATAGGTTAGGTTATGTTAGGTGATATCATTGGCGTTATGATCTATCAGCGCCGGAAAAAGACGTCCAGTCTTGTGATGACCACCAGCATGAACCTTTTGGTAAAAGTACAAGTAGGTGGGTTCCCTCACATTACTAACAACCCTATCCTGACCCCTCTCCTATCGATCTCCTCAGGGCCATACCCAAAATTTTATTTTAATTTTATTTTGGGGAGGGCTGAGGGGGGCTGACCTATTCTTCTAGCAGGGGTGTCCCCCAAGTAACAGAATTAGGTGGTCAATTTCGGGGGGGGGGGGGGCTGCAGCGCCCTCAGCCATGAACCTTCCCAATTTTCCTTCCTTTCCATAGACCGCGAATCACAAATGGATATTGCTTTTCTCGCCATCCACCATGACTTTCTCCGTATATGATTTCTCCGAAACAGATGTGAAATATAAGCAAAATGAACTGGCTTGACAACGATCATTTCTGCCTTTTTAATGTCAACTTGAAAATGATGATATATGAATAGGAAATTCCCTTAAGACGGCTCACGAAATAACTTGGATCAAGGTGTGCATTAACTTTAATTGCTCTTAAACTCATTGTGACACGCCTTCACACAAAACTCTTGCTTGGCTCTAATTTAAGTTTTCATCGTTATGCCACTTAACCAATTTTTAATTACTAGTTAACTGCATACTTTTTTAGTTTTTCCTGGAGAGACCTACAGCTGTTGTCCCCACCAGTTTTTTACGAAAATGGGCTTAATTTGAATTAATGAATTCGCACCGGCATTACTTCAACAACGTTAATTAGATTTACTCCCTTGAGGCGATTAATCAGACCAAGTAAATCTAGTAGTAGATAACAATTGACCATATAGTCTTTGATATTGAATGTAAACCTATTCGAGAATAATTGTAATGATTATTTTCCAAAGAAATAATTAATAATGTACGTGTGTACTGCAGGCAGAGTGTTATAATCAAAAGACAAGCTTTTGAAATGAAATTACTTTATTAATATACAATGTATAGTAAAAAGTGGAAAATAAGCCGCAGCTTAAAAAAATAATTAATAGAAAAACAGAGTTCGCAGTGGAAAACTTACAGGGAAATCCTTAGAAAAAAAAAGAAAGTTAACTTCACTTTCTATTTAAACTATACTTAATGATAAACATATGCATTACCAACTTAAAGTGATTAAGAAGAATTGTTGCAATAGTGATAATTCCAAGGTAAGGTAAGTATACTATAATTAATAGCACAAGTATTCTTTATTTTGTATTGTTGACTTCACTTGCAGCAGAATTCCTTGTTAACATTCCTTCACCAGTCTAGCACCTTCACAGAGACGGATTTCTTCCTTTGATATAATAATTAAAGAAACAGATAATCATTAAAGGTTATCCTCATATCTAATCATATATGTGTAGGGCCAAAAAACGAATTTTGACGTTATTGTTTTTGTTCAAGTTAACCACGTCATTGTTACAGATGAGAAAATATCTTACCCGGGTATACATTGTTGAGCGCGCATCGTCGTAACAATGCGTAGTTGTCGCCTTGGAAGATTTCGAAGGTAGTTTCTTTTTTGGCAAGAGGTTTTCGCCGAGAAAAAACGTAGTTTTGGTCTGGCCAGAGGAATGGAGCGTGGCTTCAGGAGACTCCAGGGTTTTTCAACAGTGGGTTTGCATCCGGGATGAGTAACCAACACCGTGATGTCAGGAAAATCAGAAAGAATGATCGAGGCAATTGAGCGGACAGGCGGCGGCGAATGACAGTAGGACGTCGGAGTAAAATCTATTCTGGAGATTGTTGCATAATCCACCGCATTCTTCTGGTACGGGGCAAATTAATATAGGCCATGCTAGCAGAATTCTACCGGAGGCAATCTTTGTTTTTTTGTTTTTTTACAGGAAAAACCGCAAAAGTTTGAAGAGGTTCTACCCGGTCTGCTCCGAAAAGGTGTCGTTTAGGTGAAGGAAAGCACAAATGGAACGAAGTGACGTTTGTTGTCCGGCCTTAGCTGCACTTCAGGACCAGGTTGGATGTCGTGACTTAGATGTTTGCGTCGACTGATAAATGGAAGCAGAGAGGTATCCTGTAGATCTAACATCGGCGTTCCCCTACTAACATAACTAATTAACCCACCATTAGGTCTTCCCCCCGCCCTCCTCACTTACCTTACCTTACCTTACCCCGTTCTCAAGTAAAGTAAAACCTACAAAAGGAAGAGAATTCTATTTAGTTTGGCGGACATCGAGAATTAAAATAAAATTACCCAACCCCTTAGAACTATAACTGTTCAAAACAAGGTCAATGTAAAGGAAAGAAGAGAGATTAAACTAAAGTTTATAGACTTACCTCGTCAAAAGTTAGACCGTCGGGAGGATCCTGATTCCTTTTATAAATCAAAGAAAGGAATGAACTTTGTAATTTGCCGAATTAACAGAGAAAAACATGGCGCTCGAGTTAGCTGAAAGCAGGATTAATAGGACAGCTAAGAAGCAAAAGTCCCAAGAGAAATAAATTTATGCGAAATTTTTATTTTTTTTTTCCGGAGCTGTTGGCGGAATTTTAAAATAAGAGACAATGGACTTAAGTGGAAATTACCTGTAGAAGTGAAACCTGGAGATTACCAGGGACGTGCATTAAAAACGACTGGAATCAATTAGAGACATAGAACATTAACAGTTATGAAATATTTTATTTAAGGATTCCGAACTTTCACTTAAAAGTAAAAATGTCAGAATTTATTGATACTTGTTAAGAAAAAAATGGAAAGAAACCTGTTAATTTTAGGAATAAAGCCACAGTTTTTAATCGCAGTTAAGAGCATATGGTCTTCTACTCTTTAGTAATTAATATTTTGGCCTCTCGGCACACAGTCCTTTTCGTGGTATTGCAACCTAATACTTATTTGGGGTGGTGTGGTTTGGTCCAAATGGCTTTAACCTTCGTCACGACAAAACAGAGCGTTACATATGGTAAATGTATATATGGTTATATCATCAAACAATAGACAATCTCTCAAACTGATATCACTTCTGTAACTTGACAGTAATAAATATTAAGTAAACGTCTGAAATTTGTCGTTTCTTCTTTATACTTAATTAAGCCTAGTTCCCATCATTCCAAGAACATTAATTAGCTTGAAATATAACGACAACTCAATAATCAAATAATGAAGAAAGTGAAGGGTCAAGCAGTCATACACAAAATAATATGTTTATTACAATAAAACCAGCTCTAATTCTCAATATGCAATTGACTAGGCTATGCTTAATAATTCTTTCCAATTATGGTTAATAATTTGCTTGAATACACTGTGGAGTTAACGAACATCAACGTATCAATAAAATTTAATTCTCCCTTTATTTTCTTGTAAATATGCTATTATTGCAGAGATATTACAATTCACATAGTTCCAAATCACGCATTTAGTAGTATTTATTTCTAATTTCCAGTCCGGGAAATTTATTTGTCAGCGAGTTAACCATTTAATAGGAGAAGGGGTCAGGTAGAAACAATCTAATAATGCAGGCTTTTTATTGATTATTGTTTCTTTTGTAGTTTTATATATAGAAAAAGTTTCATTAGTGTTCACGCATTCTTCTCGACAAATGGGAAAGTTGCATGAAATTTATAAAAAAAAAAATTTTCCATAGCTTAGATCACTAATATACCGGAATGGGTATTCTTTTTTTCTAATTGTGCGTAGTTTTTTTTTAAAGAATTATTAAAGTTGACACGCCCAAAAACCGCTACGTCATAGCTCAAGAGTGATGTGACGTCACGCGCCATGAAACCGGAAACCATACCTATCTCTTTCGCTGCTTCCCATGATCTGTCTGTAATAAAAATGTATGCTTACAAATATTATTTCATTCTCATGTATACAAACACTAGTATAATAACACTAAATAAAGCATTCATAAGGGCACGAAAACGTCACGAGAGAAGAAATAAAAATAGATGAAAGTACCGAGGAGCGAAACTCGTACTAAATTAACGTTGGTTTCCATGACCTCGTACTCGTACGTTATTCTTCGAATTTGAATCGGCCGAAAGAGGAATGGACAAAAGCGCATGGGACACAATTAGTATTTTCGTCCGATTCTTCAGACGTAGCAGAACTTTGATCCGATTAAACCAGGGCCGTCTAAATCGTGCACGTCGCCCGCGTGCAACATAAAAAGCTCATGGACAAAGCCGAGGAGATAGTCCAAACACAGGAGTGGAGTGGGTATAGTTTTTCCAATGCAGTGTTATGGGGCGATTCCGTTAAATGAGGCATTATTTCTTTTGTTACTTATACTTGCTTTTTTTCGTCTCGCATAACATGGCGCACATAAAATAACTGAACAGTATTTAAACCGGAGTGGGAGAATCTGTTTTCTTTTTTCATTGTTTGCAGATCGGATTCTAAATGCTTAATATGCAATCGTGTCCTATCGGCAAAAAGAAAATAAAATTCTACCTGACATCGAGAAAATTGTCACATTAAAACGAAGGAAATAAAATGGTAAAGTGGCTCGTTTTTTTTAGAGACGAATTGATAACACTAGTCAACACACATTTTGTAACTAAGACCACACAAAGTGTTCTTACTAGTAATTTGTAGGTAGAATCCGAATCTGCTTTTAGATTTTTTCTAGCACGTCAAGTTTCCAAGTTATGCACATCGAGACTTCTATGTTAAAGTAATGGGAGTGAAGAGAAGCTGCTACATTGTTAAAGTATCCATATTTTGGGTCCGCAAGGAAATTTACCAGGCCCCAAATACTGAATGATTTAAAAATGTTTCATTGTAAAACAAGAAAGCTGTGCGTGCTAGAGAAATTTAAAAATTGTATTCGTAATCAGCAGAAAAAATACTACCAAAAATCACCCACTTTCATTTTGTTACAAGAAAAATCTTAAATTTTGTTAGTCAGTGTATTAGCCACTCGACTTTAAGGAACTGATCAACGTCATGTGCAATAGGGGGGGGGGGGGGCAGGAAAATTACCCGCGTGCACAGGCGCTGCCCGCAGACAGAAATTTTGGACAGCCCTGGATTAAACTTTAAATTTCTACCGATTTCGATCACCTGTTCAAGTATATTATTGGCCCATGGATGTATACATCTCATCTCATCTTTGTTTTGGTGATTACCGACTATAATCCCGATTTCCACAAGGAGAAATATAGACATGAAAATAAGTAATAGAAGGACTCGTTTTTCGAATAAAATTTCTTGAGCTCTTTTATTTTATCATAGATAGTTGCGTTTTCATCTCTTCTCGTGGAGGTCGAGGAGGAGGGAGGGGTAATCGAAATGTCTAGCTATGCCTTCATGTGCTGCTGTAATTTTTAAATTTCGTCAGAAATGATCAATTTCATTAGCTCCAGGAGCTTTTAAACAGCTTGTTTGATTTGTATAGTATCAATTTTTACATATAATAAAATTGGACATAAATCTTAATAAAGTTATATTTTATTCTCTTGTTCCGAAAATATAATAAGGAAAAACCTGATGAGACAAATTAACATAAAAAATAATGAAATTTATTTTTAAAAATTCTAAAAACACTCCCCTTTCCTCATATAAAATGTAAAACTCCAGATAAAAAGTGAAACTCCAATAAAAAATAATTTTCATCAATCTATAACAATCTATATACAATAAAATGAAACTAAATTATTATAATGGTCGTACAAATGAAAACGAAAATAATTTATTTTATCCAAAGTGTATACTAGGAATTTAAAAGTGCTCTCCAAATGCGTTAAGGCATTTATCCCACTGTGTAACAAGGCGTGTAATTCCTTTATGGAAGAAGTCTTTCGTGTGGAACCATTCCAAAACCTCTTCCTTCACTTCATCGTCCGACTGAAACCTGCGGCCTTTCGGATGTTTCTTGAGATCCGCAAACACGTGAAAGTCGCATGGGGATAAGTCAGGACTGTTAGGTGGATGCTGCATTGTTTCCCAGTTGAAGTTTTTGATGAGATCTGCCGTTGCTTTCGAGGTGTGAGGACGCGCGTTGTTGTTGGAGAAGAAGCACTCCTTCTGTAAGAAGTCCAGGACGCTTGCATTTGATGGCTGCGCGCAGTGCCTTCAGTGTTTCCCCATATCGTGCTGCGTTTACTGTGGTGACTTTTTCAAGAAAGTCCAGTAAAATCGAGCTTTTGGGATCAAAGACACAAAGGGGGTCAACATCACCTTCCCCTTGCTGTTTGCGATTGCTTTTAATTTTTTCGGGGGTGGTGACCCATAATGCTTCCATTGACGACTTTGACGTTTGCTTTCGGGCTGGAAATGAAAGCACCAAATTTCATCCCCTGTAACGATTCTGTCGAGAAAACTCTCTCCTTCCTGTTCATAGCGAGTCATATGTTGCAGGGATATGGCCATTTGAACTTCAAGTTATTTTGATATCAAATGATGCGGGACCCATTGTGCACAGATTTCTCTGTAGTGCAGATGGTTCCTGATATGGAGTGAAAAGTTCCACGACCATAGCCTACAATGATAAGAGAAAGCCTGCCCATTTGCCTTGCTCCATTGTTCAAACTGTGTCTCAAAAATCAGTCGAAAGCAGGGCGATTTAGCACCATCTAGCGACAAAATTTAACATTGTTAGAAGCGCTTAAGTTGTCAAATTATGAAAAATGTTGAAACTAAATAGAGGTTATTTGATTTTTCATATAAAAAACTGATTTACCTTGTTATTTTTTTGTTTTAGTGTGAATAGCAGCCGTACCCTATCGTTATAGGCTATGAAACGACTGAAACAATGTTAAATTTTGTCGCTAGGCGGTGCTAAATCGCCCTGTTTTCGAATGATTTTTGAGACACAGTTTGAACAATGGAGCAAGGCAAATGGGCAGGCTTTCTCTTATCATTGTAGGCTATGCCACGACTAAGGCCAGTTTAGCAACCACGACATCGATTGTCACTCTTCTGTTTTCCTTTAAGACAGCGTCAATTTTGGTTTTGGAATCATCCGTTGCTATCATGTCTCTGTACGAAAGCTCTGAGATGTGTGTCCGGATAAATGGCATTAAGTCAAGACCGTTCACCGTGGGTGTTGGACTCCGCCAAGGGTGCGTACTGTCGCCCATCTTGTTCATTATCTTTATGGACTGGATAGACAGGGGCAGCCGAGGCGATGAGCGTGTTTGTGTGGGCGACTGCCTGGTGGAGAGGTTGCTCTTTGCTGACGACCTTGTCCTCCTTGGGTCTTCTCGCACGAACCTTCAGCATGCACTAGACCGGCTTGCAGCCAAATGTGAAGAAGCTGGGATGAAGATCAGTGTGGCTAAAACCGAGGTTCTGGTCCTTTCAAGACAGCCTGCTCAGTGCGCTCTCCATGTTAGTGGAGCCTCATTGAGACAGGTGGAGAAATTCAAGTATCTCGGGATTGCATTCACGAGTGATGGACGGCAGGAGAAAGAATTGGATGCTCGGATCGGTGCAGCAAGCTGTGTCAGACGTGAACTGTGGCGATCCGTGGTAACGAAACGCGAGCTGAGTAACAAAGCTAAGCTCTCCGTCTTCAAATCCATCTTTGTCCCCATTCTCACCTATGGTCATGAGGCTTGGGTAATGACCGAAAGAGTGCGATCGCGGGTACAAGCGGCCGAAATGAGATTTCTGAGAGGTGTTGCAGGTGTTACCCTACTAGATAGAGTGTACAGCAATACAATAAGGGAATCTTTAGGTGTTGAGCCGCTACTTCTCCGCATTGAGAGGTCTCAGTTGCGCTGGTATGGCCACGTGATTCGGATGCCGCAAACTAGTCTTCCTAGGCAGTTGTTATTTTCCAAGCCGGTGGGTAAGAGACCAAGGGGTCGGCCTAGAACCAGGTGGCTAGACTACCTGGAGAATCTGGGTTCGAGTCGCTTGGATATTACCAGGGAGGACATGCGCCTGATGGCGGAAGATCGCGATCGCTGGAGATCCTCCATAGGGCTGCTGCCCCCGCGACCCTAACGGATAAGCGGGTTTGAAAAGTAAGTAAGTAAGTAAGAATCATCCGTGATGGCGCTGTTTGCTTGTCCAGGTCGTTGATCATCTTGCAATCATGACCGTCCTTCCGAAAACCTCTTGCTCCATCCCCAAACACCAGTGAAGGTTAGGCAGTTATTTCTATAGACGTTCTACATACGACGATGAATTTCAGAAACTGAAACTCCTTCCATGTCAAATACGAATTATTGCTGTCTGTTCATGTTTCGTTGACTCCATTTTGTTGTTTGGACGAAGCGATCACTCGCAGAGCTTCGAAGCGCGAGCTATCGTTCTTTCACACCTGCAAGCTATTGTTCAATTTGCACGTGGGGTTTCCCAATTGTTGAAAACAAAAACTTACGATCCTACACGTCGTCTTTTTTATTTCACACAAATTTTCGCTTTCATTTGTACGATCTCTATACAAAGATTGAGGTAGTCTTACATTTGCTGAATCCAAACAATTAATGCACAATATAGTAAAACAATCTTGGAGTATAAACTGGAGGAATAACAATGTAAGAGGTGTGTAGTTGCTCTGAATAATTTTTTACAATAAAAATACGAATAACAATGCGCTACTATGATGATGTAACAATGTATGATGGTTTCCGTGCAGAGGCTTCCTCTTTAGGAGGTGTTGCTATGGTGCCTGTAAGGCATGGAGGTAGGAATAAGGAGAGTGGCGACAACTCGGGCCGTCGGCCATGTTTTTCCCAAAGATTGAATTAGCAGAGGTACAATTTACGATACTTTTCAGCTTATTAAGAATAAATGTGAAGATGGCAAATTCTGGTTAGCCTACCAAGCTTTTATATGTATATTAGATTATTAGATTAAGGAGGTTAAAAAAAGAAGCACATTAACGTTTTAATTTTCATAATAAATCTAATTATTTGATCAGCTGATGGCAAGTTCGAGAATTGATTTTTTCACCTTTTTAGCAAAAAGGGAAACTAAAAGCCAATAACCAAAGAAATTATATTTAGCATTCTAAACACTTTTTATATTTATAGAAAAATAATAGTTTGACATCTATTGCAAAGGATGAAAAAAAAATCTTAATTATCGATGATTAGTTTTAGGAAAAATCTAGATTCATTTTCACATTCTTTTTATCGTGGAATTGTTCTAACGTCACTTTCTCGTGTTTGCAAGTTGCAAATAAATTAAAAAATATGAACCAAAATTATAATAGCTGCGTCTAGGCAAAACATTTCGTGCGAACAAATGCGCTCGTCATCAGACCTCGTTGATCACTTCACTGTCTAGCAATTAAATAATAAATGAAAAATAAATTTTGACGCTACAAACTATCTATAAAATACTTAAATTTCAAGTTTCATTTTCCAAAATTTGCCTCCGTTTGAATATATTCCATGACTTAAATATGTTTTGTTTATTAAATATTATTTTTACGATTGGTTTTACGGTTTGTTTTACATTTTTCAAGATAAAAAATTTGCTCCTTGGGCCCGAATGGCCCTTGAATAAAAATTCCTTGAAATTATATAAATTAAAAAAAATTATGTAAATTAAAATTTTTTTAACATTCCTTGAAATATTTATCTATTATTATATCATTATGAAATCACTTTATTTTGTGAGATTCACATTTTTATGAACAACAGTAAAACAATAAATACTTTATTATGAAAAAATATTTTTTCCCATCCCTCTTCGCCACTCCAATCGTTAATTTTAAGCGAATCTAATAAAACTACAACTTTTAAACTTGTATAATGCAATTTTATTAGCAAAAATTAAGAAACATGCACAATAAAACGAAAAACGGAACGAAAACCATTAATTTCTCTATATCTGCAATGCAAACTGAATGCTATTTTGGGAAACTATGGCATCCGGAGCGTTAACCAATCAAAATCCGTTCAGAGTTGTCACCACTCTCCTTAAAAGCACTCTAGTCACAGAGTAAGGAAGGAATGTGCTTCCTTCCTTACTCTGTGCTCTATTGTTTAAGTGTTGTTCATAAAAATGTGAATCTCACAAAATAAAGTGATTTTTTAAAGATATAATAATAATAGATAAATATATTTCAAGGAATGTTAAAAAATTTTAATTTTTATAATTTTTTTTAATTTATATAATTTCAAGGAATTTTTATTCAAGGGTCATTCGGGCCTAACGAGCAAGATTTTTATCTTGAAAATTTTAAAACAAACCGTAAAACCAATAGTAAAAATAACTATACAAAGACACAGCCCCATACAAAAGGAAAAATAAAAGACAAGTGTTACCATAAAGAAGAGAATAATAAACAAACACTTCTCATCTGTACACCACAAAATGAGAAATCACATAACACATCATCCACAAAAAACCTACGGCCCATATAAGAAATAACAAAACATTTAATAAGCATCTCAAAGAGTAACATCTAAAATTAGAAAAAAAAATAAAATATTTATATAAAAAAAAAGGAAACTCAAGTAAAGTTAGTTAAAACTTTCGTTTATCTTAATAAATAATGATTAAATATGGGAGTTATACTAGAGGAAAAGGGAAAAAGGTAGCAATATTTTGAGTAGCTCTTATAAAAAAAATATTTAGATTTTTGTGTAATTTTGTCATACAAATAGCAGCTTACTTTAATTCGAATAAATTTTTTTAAAATTGTTATTCATTTTTATTTGCTGGAAATGTCAAAAAGACAATCAACTTTATTATGGAAATAAAAACATCAATGTTTTGTTTTTATTTATGCTGCTTTATCTAAACAATATAAAACACCAAAGTAAAATTATAAATCTTTTTGTAGGAGTCGAGGAATTAAATTCCGCTATTTTACGTTTTTCTGTCATTTTTATACAGTAGTTTCTGTAATATCAGATAAGAGCATTTGTTAAACAATTTTTATTATTCTTTCATTTAAATATACAGTACAAAAAAAGTAAAATGATTAACTTAACAGTCTTGAAACCGTTTATACACACAGCTATAAAACTTGCTCTTTATACGACTAACATTATCGCTTACGAAGATTAATTCTTGCAATCCATCTCTTGACTCTCTTTAAAGCAGCATCGTACCAACACCTCCTATAAATACCCAGTGTTATATGAGGTGTTGAGATAGTAACCAGGATTTCGGCGGGGGGGGGGGGCGCCTCCTGCATGTAACAGAATTGACCAACATCCATACAATTCTGTTACATGCGGGACATTTAGTAAACATAACATATTTAAGTCATGTACTATATTCAAACGGAGAAAAAGTTTAGAAAATGAAACTTAAAATTTAAGTATTTTATAGATAGTTTGTAGTGTCAAAATTTATTTTTCAGTTATTATTTAATTGCTAGACATTGAAGTGATCAACGAGGCCTGATGACGAGCGTGGTTGTTCGCGCGAAAAGTTTTGCCAATTTTGTCTCTTTTTAACAACTAGACGTAACTATTATAGGGTAGATGTACCAGTAGTTGACAGTGTACCAGTAATTGACAATTCACGATTTAAAGGCTTGTAGCCCTTAAGCGTGCGCGTCTTTTAAAATCCCGAAACCATGCGCGTAGCGGTGTTTGGACCGCCATGCAATATTTCAGTGTTTTCACTATATATTTAGAATATTTATTAGATTCTTTTATTTATTTTAATATATCCATATTTCCAATAACCTTTTATTGTATTTTTTAGGAAATAATATTTATAAAATTAATGTTAAAGTAGTAATGTTTATTGACCTGAACACTATATCACAATATAACAGAAAGTTTAAAAACATTCCAATTAAATTAAATGCAATAATTTGCGAAAGAAAATGTAAGAATACACTTTAGTATTATTGATTGTTCAGAGTCACTGCTGTAAATATCTATGTCAACATTTTCATTTTCAAAATCTATATCATAAAAAAATGCAACTAGTGCCTTTTGTTTTCAAAAATAGTAATTAGAGAATACCAAGTAGCGAGAGCCATCTATAGAAAGATTTTTACAAAAAAATAGAAGATATCTAAAAAATGCGGTCCAAACACCGCTTACGCGCACGCTTAAGGGTTAATAAAGTAACAAAGCAAGAAAAGGGACTGGTGTTCTCACTTCTTATTAAACAATGTATTAGATGTCCCAGAACAGCAAAAAAACTAGGAACTTTGCTCCCTATTGTGGCCGCAAACACATGTTGATTTCAATGCCTTACTGAGTCGAAAAACCTTGTAATGAACCACTACGAGAGGTGGTTATTTCATGAATGTTATGCAATATTTGTTAATTATTTTACGTGAACCTTTTTGTCTGATTAGTGGACAATACTTCTAGCATTAACAGAATTTCTGTTGACCAATTTGTTAACCATTTGAATCCACTGTCAACTACTAGAACCCAGATATGTAGTGTCTCTAGTAATTGACATACCTTTCAATTATTGATAAGTTCTGTGTTTAAAAGAACACGAAAAAAATATACGAATGTGATATAGATTGTAGGGTAATAATAAAGGAAACATGATGGTTTTAAGTGTAACTTCTTAATTTCCAGTAATTGATCTATGTGTGTCAATTACAGGAACTTGACTGTCAATTTCTAGATCACCCACTTTGACATAAATCTTCTAGGCCCTATTCCAGGATTCTTTTTGTTGGTCCTGAATCTTGTCACAGAGACGATCAACAGATAGCCCAGGACAAGTTATCTTCAAGAAGAAAACTACTACTGGTATTCTGTTTTCTATGATAAGAAGTAGCATAGGATGAATTGGATGAACAATCATCAAAAATCAAGTTTTTCTACGAACAATTTGTTCGCCAAGATATGATGATATTGCACTACTGGAAAAGACCATAATTTTCTATGGTTATTGTACTCTACATGGGGTTGGACTGATTTCATTATTATTTCAAAGGTAAAAAAAGATAAATGATCGATATGAACAACTTAAGTCTTAAAAAGCACAATTTTAGTTAATATTAAATACTTTATACATTCTTATAAATGCTTGATTTCATCAGCTACTTTTGAATGTTTTTAATTTTTTTTGTAAAAAATATATAATAAAAATGTGTAATTAAAATATTGTCAATTACTGGTGAAACTGCCTGTCAACTTCTGGTGCATTAACTGTCAACTACTGGTGATTCATGCATTAGTTAAGAAAAAATGTAATAACTTAAAAGCTTTTAAAGATATTACAATTGTTTAGTAATTGACACATTCTGCATTATATTTACAATTTAATGGTAGGCCTATAACTAGAAAAGTTTCAAAATGCAATATGATTTACGTACACAATTTCATTTCGCAGTAATGTCTTAAACTGTCAATTACTGGTACATCTACCATAATTTTGTTTCATATTTTTTAATTTATTTGCAACTTTAAAACACGAGAAAGTGACATTAGAACAATTCCACGATAAAAAGAATGTAAAAATGAATCTAGATTTTTTCCTAAAACTAATCATCGATAATTGAGATTTTTTTTTCATCCTTTGCAATAGATGTCAAACTATTATTTTTCTATAAATATAAAAAGTGTGTAGACTGCTAAATATAATTTCTTTGGTTATTGGCTTTTAGTTTCCCTTTTTGCTAAAAAGGTGAAAAAATCAATTCTCGAACTTGCCATCAGCTGATCAAATAATTAGATTTATTATGAAAATTAAAACGTCAATGTGCTTCTTTTTTTAACCTCCTTTATCTAATAGACAAGTAAAAGCTTGGTACGCTAACCAGAATTAGCCATCTTTACATTTCTTCTTAATAAGCTGAAAAGTATCGTAAATTGTACCTCTGCTAATTCAATCGTTGGTAAAAATATGGCCGACGGCCCGAGTTGTCGCCACTCTCTTTACAGGCACTCTACTTTGGGCGGATTTAGAGATCCTGTATGTATCAGAGATACGACAACTGAGAAGTCGAAAACGGTTGGTTAAAGCTAACACGTGACTTATGGACGTCATTATGTGCTAACCATGCTAGCATATGCCTTGCAATGCCGATATTGTATCATGCTATACAACAGTATTTAGACATCGTCAGCTGTAATTTTTTTCCGAATTAAAAAATATTTATAAAACTAAAGGCATAATGCCTAATTGTGCTGCAGCAGGTTGTTCGAACAGCGGGATAAACGGCTTTCAAGTCTACATTTCCTAGAGACAATGAGAGACGCCGAATTTGGGCAGAGAAAGTTAAATGTAAACTTAATGGTAAACTTTGATTCCAGCACGTGAATCCAATCGTATTTTATGCGAGGTAAATATATTCGTTTGTTATTATCGGTTCAATATTTAATTCAATAAATTTTAATTTTTTTATTATATTTATACGGTAGGTGCAATTGTTGAAAATGTACTTATCCCTGTATTCATAATGAGCGCTCATGCTCTTGCTTAAGACCATTGTTGAAAACAAATTCCATATTATTAAGACCATATTATTACTTATGTTTTCACAATGTGCGTCCGTCCATCCGTCTGTCTGTCTGTCTGTTGGGGCTGTAGCGTTCCAGCGCTTCCGAATTTTCGAATTCCGTTTTCGCCATTCGACAAATTAAGGAAAACGAAAGAGTGAGTTCGTTGGTGGAAGAAATCGACGAACTACTTCCGGTTCAAAAGGTCACAAATAATATAGGGGATCACATTTTTTATTATAAAGTTCCATGCATAAATAGCCTACGCACTGATCAATGGTGTTCTCTCTTTGGCATTCCATAGCTAAAATCAGAGAAGAGGCTTCTGAATTAAGTGAAGACACGTGATGTTCTTCCTTAATGATCAATATCACTCAAAACTGGTTCAAGCGTCAGTGGTTTAGTGGTACCATTATGGTCCACTGAAAACTATCAATGCTAAGATATGCCATGCATTATATTAAACAGCTTGGAATAATATGTTATGGTTGAATATTAACTAAAAATTAATGATAGTCGTAATAGGTTCAATGGTATGTGGTTTCATGGAACCATTATGATTCAGTGGAAACTTTCAAAGCTCAGATTTGGCATGTAATATATCAAATAACTTGGAATGACGTGTCATGAACGAATATAATGTAAAATTAAAGATAGTCGAAATTGGTTCAAAGGAACCTGGATTTAGTGGAACCATTATGGTTCATTGGAATTTTCAATTTTAAGATATGGCATTTAATATATCAAACAACTTGGAATGATGTGTAATGATGAATATATCGTAAAATTAATGATAGTTGAAATTGGTTCCATGATGCGTGTTTTAATGATACCATTGTTTTGCACCATTGGAAGTTTTTAATGCTAAGATATGGCATGTAATTACTTACGCCTTATATTATCAATAGTTAATTTGTGTTAGGCAAATTTAACAATAGCTAGTAGCTAATCATTCATTTCAATAGTACATGGTTACGTAGAAAAGCGTTAGCAATTGTTTATGAAGAAAGAATTGGCAACGGTTTCTTCCCGGATTATTTGAAGATGTGATACCACCCCCTCTCCTCTCCCACTCTTCTGACAATCGTCTATCTTATTTTTTTCATAATGCTGAAGACCACTTTGGGTTATTCAGGCTTCTTGCCTATTTCAGTATATTTCATGTGGTGTTTATTCCGGAAGGGTGAGACTCGTGTAAGCACTGCTTACGTCTCACCTGAACAAATGTACAATTCACTGCTCGATTGTCGATTGTCCACTTGCTATATAACGCCCCCTCCAATGACCCTGCTGCCGCTTAGGGGGCGATATCGAGGAACACTGGGTTAGACCTTCCAGCATAAAAAAAAACCCTTCTATTTTAATGCTCGAACGGTTAGACAACACATTTAGCTGTCATTATGGTAATCTTTCATCGATGATAGTCCTGAATTACCGCCATATCGAATGCAGTAATACCGTGTAGCTACATCACAGAGAAGAATCCCCTCACGTTCACTCCGTTCGACTCTCTCATTCTCTTGTATCTTTTTTTAGCATAACCCCCCCCCCCCCCCATTTGGTTTTCACAGGATGCTCGATCCATGAAAGTAGTTTAGTGGCTAGTAGAAAATATAAAAGTAGGAATAAGATCCTTATTCCTACCTCCATGGCTCGATCATGTGTTTCAACAATGGGTGGCCAGCTGATTTAAATATCAGATTTAAGCTCTCTTAAAGGAAAAAATTATTTAACGAAATGAAGTCTCCTCCCGCTCCCTTTTCTCTCAATTTCTTATTTTAAATGAAAAGTTATTTCTAACAATAAAACTTCAGGTAAAATCCTTTTTTTTATTTATTTATTTTTGCGCGCTTATAACAACTGAAGAAAAAAAAAGGACAGGCACTTAAGAAGATAGACTCGAACCCGCAAGTTTCCCTACTGCAGGCAAGTGCCTTAATCAATTCCAGTGAAATAAGTGCAAATTCTTTAGGTATATAAGGAGGGAAGAGGGAGGAGCTGATATAAGCTGAATCCTTGACATCGCTTTTTTTTTTTTAGCTTTTCTCTTTTGATGTCGCTTTTTTAAAAAACGAAGGCGTGTTAACCTAAACCCTTTTACACGAGTTCCTTTTGATGGCCCCCAACCTTTATGTTTAATCCCATCGAAATCTGTGGAAGGTGTTTGTGTCCTTCCCATATAAGTGCGAAAATTTGTGGAAGGTGTTTGTGTCCTTTGTTTGCGTTAACGCCACAATATAATTAAAAAAAATTACATAATTTCAAGGAAATAACTATTTAAAGAAAGTGTTATTGAAATTTTAGAACGTATGAAAAGTAGAAAAAAAAATTGTCTCAATTGACCAAACGGCCAAGCCGTTATAAAAAGGAATTCATTAGCGTGTTTAGTACAAAATGGCGTCCATGTAATTAGTTGTCGTATCTCTTATACATACAGGATCTCTAGACGGATTGTACATGCAGCGCCACTTTTCAATAGAGTTCTCGCCCTACCGGGAGCTAGAAACTTTAGCTTCATTTTAACAATGGAGCTCGATGACCATGTATAAATTCGGTCGACTTATGATGATATAACCATAGCCTAATAATGAGAAGTCTGTCCACTCTCGTTTTTAAATGTTGTCTAAACTCCCTAGTGGCGGACTAACTCTAAGTCAAATCCATTGTTTACTACTGCAATCTTAACGGAGACAAAATGTCGTTTATTAAATTGGAGAAATTTTTATGAAGAAATTTAATTTCCAAGTCCTTTACACTAAACGTTTTTCTATTTTTTTTTCGAAAAGAAAAAAAAACCAAAAAAAAAACCCAAAAAATAAAACAACCGTGAGCTATATGAATTAAGATTGTTATAACGGAACTCTTATTCAAAATAGTTTGAAATAAAAAGGATTTTGCCATATTAGAAAATTTGATGAATGGTTTTCATTGGATTCCCTAAATTAGATGAAATAAAATCTTTTTTAAAAAATTATAGGACCTCTAAAGTTTTTTTATTCTTGCTGTTATGAATAGAAAATTGCATACATACCTTTTTTTGCAGTCAGATAAAATGCGATGAAGAAAATCGTAAAAAGCTTTTGATAACGACCTGTCATTAACAAAACTCAATAGCAAAACAGTACTTGAATAGATCCAGAAAAGAGAAGGAGATAGCTGAACGCTTGGCGCGCTGCTGTCGTTATTATTGTTGTAGGACGTCGTTCTGGCAACAGCTATAACATTGAAACCGACCCGGAGTGAACAGACTTCTCCTTATTAGGCTATGAGGTTTCAGTGATCAGGCCTTTTGTTTAAGATTTAATTGCATTGTTTATATTACGAAAAGAAAAAAAGTTTCCAATTTCAATATTTAAAGTTTGTTATACCTCAAAGAAGAATGCTAACGGGTCGAATTTAAAGGCAGTATAGATGGCGCAATAGAAATAATGTCGCACAGGTCGAAATCGATATTGACAATTCTATTGTTGTTTTTAAAGATATATTTAAATGTGCATTAAATGTAATTCCAATGTTTTTTGATAGTTATGATTTTGGTTTGATGAATTTACACTGCAGAATTTGTAATGCAAACATTTCGCATCTGAAGTTACTTTACGTGATATGTACAACGGCATTCACTTTGTGTTGTCATAAGGGTAAAGTTTATTTCCGCCATTAACACAAAATTTACTTAAAATGCACTGTATAAGGAATTCACTTCAATTGATCAAACCATAAGGCCCGCCGCAAATAAAAATTAGGAGCGACCTGGTCGCTAGCGACGGCTCGTCGCTCGTTGCCGCCTGCAGTCAAGGTCACACTGCTGACGTCAGTTGTCGCTCTTTGTCGCTTGTCGCCAGCTCTTTCCCGCTGCAAATACAAGAGTGTCGCCGTTAAAACCCGTCTTCTCTCCTATGGTATATACATAATTATAACTATTTAAATAAATAAATGCGGTAGTGAAATATTCATGCCTTTGGTCCTGTGAACTGATGTTAGTAATGGTTTAATTATTTTCAACTAATGTTTTTATTTATATCTCATTTTTTAAATCATAGTTAATAACTAATTCAGAAAACAAAACAGGTCCAGACTATACAGAAAATATTTTTTGCTTAGAAAATATAAGCTAACATCCAAAATTCAATTATGAAAATATTGAAATCAAATATTGTGCCTTTCATTAATTTAATGAATAAATTATGATGTAATTTAAGTATTATCTAAGTTCTTTCATATTTAAATATTTTTGTAGGGTTGTTTTAATATTTTTTTATAGTGTTGTTTAAATAATAATAATAAATCCGTATTTTACGATACCCTTGCAAATAAGATGAATTTTACGAACGTTTAGCTTCTCAGGCTAATTTAAGATGAATCATATATACTATTACATGAATTTATTTGTTCATAATAATATGAACGGATATATATAAGAGAAAAGGACGAGACACAAAAAACCTGAGACTTCAAAATAATTCTCTAATATTTTAATTGCTTTTAATTAATTTTAATTTTAGAGAATTATCCTTTTTGCTTTGATAATTCTCTATCCGAAACGTCAGCTTTTTATTTTATTTTATATTTCTAGTTTTATTTTGATTTTATTTATTATTTATTAATTATTTTGTAATTATTATTTATTTTTCATTTTTATTTAATAACTATTATTCATTATAATATCAGTTATATCATATAATGTTTAAAACATCACTGGATATGAAACATTAACAAAAAATTAACATAAAATCAAGGAATATTTAGAATTTCTTTATCATAAAAAATATTAAAACAACACTACAAAATTACTTAAATATAAAAGTACTTAATAAATAATTAGATAACTGTTTCGAAATAAAAATTATTTTTTAGGTAAGAAAATAAACTGAAATTTAACACTAATAATAATAATATTATTATTATTATTATTAATGGAGTGTCATCAATTATAATAATGGCAAAATGGAACAATGGAGTGCCAAAATGTTTCATATCCAGTTTCTGCATAATTATTCTTAACAATATCTATCATTTCTCTGTCATCCACTGTATTTTTTCACTGGTTTCCCCTATGGAGGAATTAGATGTTTTGATTGGCTATCAACGATGTTGTCGCTGGTCGCTTGTCGCTTCCAATTGAATTCAGCTCAATAGAGGCGACGTCGCCTGAAAACCAGTTTTTTCCCGTCGCCGCGACGAAGGGCAAAAACTAGGTCACGCTCGGGCGACAAGGAGCGACGCCGACGCATGCGCAGTATCCATGGTGCGACCGATGTCGCCGCGACGAAGTGTATTTGCGGCGGGCCTTATGCGCAGTTATATTTTTATGACATTGATATTGCTGATAAGGTGCGTTCCCATAGCTTGCTAGAGCATTAAAGCAAATTCTACTCGCTAGAAAAATGTAGCAGTTGATTCAAGCTTTTAAAGGAAAGCTGGCGTTGAAGATATCCCATCTCGCGAGAAATCGTAGGCAGAAATTCCAAAAAACATGGCGCCTTCAATGCACGAAAACTCTAGTTGTTACAGAAAAGGAGTTTATTTTAAGCAGCTATTGATAATTAAGCTAAAAAGAATTTTGTAAAAAAGGATAAAATAGTTCCAATTTAGCAAAACGTGATATTTATTTTCGATGACGCTACAAAAAAATGGAATAAATAATTAAAATAAAATAAAATAAAACAAAACCAACTAAATTTAAATAAACAGACCTATTAATTAAATAAATAAACTTAAGTATAAATAAATTAAAATTATACACAAATTAATAAAAAGACTAGTAAAATAACAATTAAATAAATATAATAAATTCAATAAAAATTTATTGGAATAAAATTAAATTAATGATTATTATGTACAGGGTAGAGTCACTGAATTATAACTATCTACCTAACAACCTGAATAGCCTCCTTTTGCAGCCAAAACATTAGCTAGGCGACAAGGCATGGATCAATGAGTGCTTGGAAGATGGGAACAGGTATGTGTGTCCATGCAAACAGCAGAGCATCACTTAACTCATAGAATTCCGTGGTGGAGGGTCCCACATATCCTCGCAAGGATTAAGATCTCGGAAGTTTGGAGGCTAGGGTAGTAAGTGGAACCAATCCTCATGTTCCTCGAACCAATGAACGGCAAATTTTGGCCACGTGGCATGTGGCATTATTCTGTTGAAAAAAGCAATCATCCGCAGGATGACAGTTGTCATGTAGGGATGCACCTGGTCGGCAATGATGGCTAAATGTGCATAGCTATTGATGGTACCTTCCAGGAAGTAATGGACCCAAAACTTTCCTCGAAAACATGCCTCAGACCGTTACATGGCCGCCTCCAGCTTGTTGGCGCCCAGCAATAGTTTCGGGCAGTTTGTTTGCGGATGTCTCCCGGCGGATACGCCGGCGCCCATCGATACGATGAGTAGTAAACGCGACTCATTGGAAAATGCAACCTTTTTCCACTGCTCTAAGATCCAATGTTTGTACTGCAATGCAAACGCACGTCGTTTCTTGCGATGACACTTGTCAACATGGGTATTGGAACCAGACGTTTGCTGCGAAGACCAAGACGCAACACTGTGCGTTGCACAGTTGTTTTCAATAGCTTCCTGGTGCATTCCTCGTTCATTTGGGCTGTCATGATGGTCATGTAACCAGCCGTCCCAAGCGCCGCTCACCCCGTTCATTAACAGCCCGAGTCCTCTACAGTTTGTAGGCCTGGAATGAATATCTTGTCCATTCTTCCTCTCATTAAGAATGAACAAGATATGTTCTACACTACGTCACTACACGAACAGTTCACGAAAGCTGCGGTTTCCGAAATGCTGCTGCCTTTTGCATGGTCCCGATGATCATACCATTTTCAAGGCCTGTTTAGGTCGCATACTTTGCCCATGACGACGACTATTGCTGTACGAAATTTTCCTCTGAAACCACCTTTATGGCTGCTTCTAAAAACTCTCTCCAGTCGCGATCGAGCGTAAGCGTTGATGATCAACGCGAACACTGCATCTAAAAATGACAGAGCGCTCGTCACTGGCGTCTATAAAAACTCTCCGATCTCATCATCGTGTTGGGAACGCTCAGGGTCAAAGTGATCTTATTTCCATCGTGATCACTTCGCGTTGCCTCGCTCACTTTCACTACTTTCGCTTTTACTACTTTCACAATAATGGCCGACAATGAAAGCATATCCCACCAATGCGGTTTATAGTTGTGTAATGAATCTGAAGGCACAGAACAGGTTAAGATACATGGCAGGGGCGAAGGAGCTGAAGATAAAAGCGAAGATTGTTTTATATTTTTTAATTTTTCTCTTAGGTTTCGAATTTTCTTTAAAGTTTCGTTTTATTGTACGTGTACTCTCGTACGTAGATTTTTTAACACTCTCGTATTTATTGTCATAAAAGTCTAAATGCATTGAAATCTAATAAATCCCCATCAGATTATAATAATGGACAATAAAAATAAATAATTACGCCTAAAACAGAAAGTTCAAAGCGTAACGAGTTTCTGTGGCAGTTACCTCTTAATTACTGATCGGGCTATTATCTCGTTGCCCTTGACGCTATGAGCAGATGAATAGAGCGGGCGCGATCAGTAATAAACGATCACGTGATTGAAAATGAGCGCTCGAGAGTTTTTAGAAGCACCCTATATATCTTCCAACAGGCAGGTTTATCCGCAACCCCTCTCCTGTGAATGAGCACAACCGTATTTACATGTACCTACGTGGCGGTCATAATTCAGTGACTCGACTCTGTATAATAAATGAATAAAATATAAGAAATTAAAATAAAATGAACATAAAATAAAAAGAAATATAAAATAACAAATTAAAACTTATATATAACAAATTCAATCAAACATAATAAAATAAATAAACAAATAAATAAAATTAAATAAATTCATAAAATAATAAATAAATTAAACTAATTAAGTAAAATAAAAGAAATAAATAATAAATTATTAATAAAATTGTTTAAAACTATAATATAATACTCAAAGAAGAAATAATAATAAAATTCTTCAAATAAATCATGAATTTAAATCGCGGAATTCTTCCTTCCCTTTTCTCCTTTATATTCACACAATATTAGCGACTCCTATGTACGCATCCATTGCAGTCATCAGGGAAAGGTGTGTAGTGCGCATGTGCTTCGGTAATTTCCAAGCAGCAAGTTGCTTTAAAATCAAACTTAGTTAGATATACGCTTGAAGCGAAAAGCAACTTGAAAATCCTCTTGCTTCACGCAACTAGCGCATATAAGCTTGGTGTTTAGGATAGTTTGAGCTTGAAAAATCACACGCAAAACGCTTAAAGCTTTAAGCTTCACGCAAAAAGCGAGCTATGGGAACGCAACTTTAACTACACTGTAGACTGCGTGAACAATCAAATCAATCGTGCCATAACAATTTAATGCGTAGAATTTCTATTGAATTGGAGCGCGTTAATCGTTTTATGCGATCTTTTATAGAGAAATTCAAAATTTAGACCTTCGATGATGGTACAATGATGCAATTCAAACTGATGTTGCTGTTATTTTTTGGGCGTTGATATTGAACCACCATTCGAACAAAATATGGTTTCTTTTTTAAAAAACAATGATATATTCAAAAACATCTCAGCTTCAGATTCATCATTGGATCCATTAGCGTAACCGTTATTATTTCCTAATGGAGATACTGGGTGGCATGTTAATTTGTTTCAGAACAGACCAAATACATCCACTGCGAGACAGCGCAGAAATAAAGTTACTATGTTGCAATATGCATGCTATCGGCTGGCAATTAGAGATGATTTTAGCCTTTTACATTATTCACAGAAATTATTTTTACAGTGGATTGTTGATATGTATGTACGTATTGAAGGTACAAGACTATATTTCATAAGACAAAATCAGTCTGTTCTAAGGTCAGAAGTGTATAGTAACTTAACTGATCCTTTAGAATTCAACCCGAATGATAATGTAGGTATTGGAAGAAGAAGCTTTAGTTAATGGAACAAGAATGCGTGTTAAATGTTTACATAATAATGCTAAGTATTGCGAAGTTTTAACTGCAATAGCACGAAATAAGCGAATTTTGATTCCGCGTATAAATTTAACTATTTTACCGTTTGAGTTTCAAAGAAAACAATTCCCAATTATTCCTGCATTTGCAATTACAATTAATAAATCACAGGGACAAACATTCGAAAAAGTTGGAATTTTATTAAGGCAAGCAATTTTTACGCATGGTCGCATGAAGTAGAGTTCGATCTTTCGATAGTTTGACATTTTATATTTCTGACCATAGCGAACAAGGTCATTTAGCGAATGTCGAAAGAGTATTTACGAAAAATATAGATTATACAGAAGTTTTGAATCGTTAAATCCGCTTCATAACTATTCATTTCTTTCAAATGGAATTATCATATATCTTTATTTGTTGTATTATTCTAGCGTTTTATAGTTGATTTGTTTTCTAAGGAATTTTATATGCCTAATAATTTTTTGTCCTTAATTACCTCATGCTTCCTCTTTGCCATTTCCCACTTTTTTCCTTTTAGTGTCGAGTTAAGAATCAACAATTTGCATACAAATAAATTCCAATTAATTATGTGAAAAACAAGTTGAATTTCATTGCTTTACAAACTCAATTGGTCAAATTTCGTCCACAGGCGATAGTAGTTAATATTATGATCCATTACAATATTGTTTGACATTTGTTATTAAGGACAATAAAAAAATTGGAATTAACTTCAAAATAATACATGTACTTTTTTACATTTAACATAAGAAACAGGTTTTCACATATTACATTCAGAAAATATTTGTGAAATGAACGAGAAATGTCGCCGTTCGAAGTTAAGATCGCGAATGTCGGTTTTCTTTTCTTTTTTTTAATGCTTATATAGCAAGTTTTATTATTAACATTATTATTATTATTATTATTATTATTATTATTATTATTATTATTATTATTATTA
>JAHWFO010115853.1:521978-548663 GCA_023313115.1 Rhysida immarginata
TATTATTATTATTATTATTATTATTATTATTATTATTATTATTATTAAATTTTCTGGCACTCCTGAATTCCTACATTTCCAACAGACACAATGTGGTTCGCATCAACGGTCACTGTTCACGTCCTTTTTGTCCGACCTCCGGTGTCCCTCAAGGCTCCGTTCTCGGCCCTCTTCTCTTAAATGTTTATAATGTATCTCTGGGCTTCCTAGTCATATCATGGATTCTGGAATTCCCATGTATGCTGATGACACTAAGCTCTTTCGTACCATTACTTGCCGTCAGGATGTATCGGCTTCGGTGGCTCAGGGGTTACGTGATCGCCTCTGATGCCCGAGGACGCGGGTTCGACCCCGGCCGAGGATTTTTTCAGGGGAAAAATCCTGAGATCACGCACTTCTCTCGGAAGGGAAGTAAAGCCGTTGGTCCCGTGTAGTCGTTTGCCGGCTGCACGTTAAAATACCCTTGCGAGGCAAAATTTGCGGCCCCTATAACGCCGTCCTGAAATGACCATGGCAGTTGAAAAGGACGTTAATACCAAACAAACCAAACCAACCGTCAGGATGTTTTGCGTCTTCAATGCGACATTAATCGATTGGAAGCTTGGTGTCAGGAGAATGGGTATCAAATGTGCGCATATTGTCTTTACCAATAAAACGAATCCCATTTACAACCCTAGCGTCAATGAACTTCGGACACCTACAGAATTTTGGATAAGTCCAACGAAACTAATTGTAAACAAAAGAAAATTACTTTATTGAGTGCACAGAGCTTTAGTACAACTGTGACATAGCATTTTAACATAAAAAAACGAGAAAATTAAATAAGCGACTTTTTGTAATGTTCCGTTTTCAACACTTTGCAATGAACTTCGTACACCGTACCGTTTATTGCACACTAGAAGAGGTACCCGGCGTTGCCCGGGATAATTACACTTGCACAAACTTTTCCTTTCATTGTTAGTCATGAGATATTGATTGTTGGTCCATGCAGAGCGTTTGTGAATTGCGTGTTGATACCATTGTTGATACCTATTGTTGTACAAACTTTGCCTTGCATTGTTGGTCATGAGATATTTCTCATTAATATGCCTTGCCATAACCATGAATATCGATTTTTTATCGATATTTATTATCTTTCCGAAATCTGAGGTAGACAGTGACCTTCCTCATGCTTTGAAGGTCATGTATGCGAAATTTTATCAAGATCGGAATAAAACTGTAGATTTGTATAAAAAACATACACACAGACCCACAAACATCCTTCTTTATATAGATAGAAGATAGACTAGAAGAGGTACCCGGCGTTGCCCGGGATAATTACACTTGCACAAACTTTTCCTTTCATTGTTAGTCATGAGATATTGATTGTTGATCCCTGCCTTGTGTTGGTGCATTGCGTGTTGATACCATTGTTGATACCTATTTTGCACAAACTTTGCCTTGCATTGTTGGTCATGAGATATTTCTCATTAATATGCCCTGCCATAACCATGAATATCGATTTTTTATCGATAATTATTATTTTTCAGAAATCTGAGGTAGACAGTGACCTTCCTCATGCTTTGAAGGTCATGTATGCGAAATTTCATCAAGATCGGAATAAAACTGTAGATTTGTATAAAAAACGTACACACAGACCCACAGACCCACAGACGCACAGACCCACAAACATCCTTCTTTATATATATAGAAGAAGATTACCACTGAGTAGGGTCACCTTTCCGACGAATGACGCTCCGAAGTCGTTGAGGCATGCTGGACACTAACTTCTGCGTTGTTTCTACTGGAATTTTGTCCCACTCTTCGGAAATACACGCCCGCAACTGCTGCAGTGTTCGAGGCTTCCGCTGTCTGCCTTTTCGCTTTAAAATGCGCCATACATTTTCAATGGGTGACAGATCTGGGCTGCAGGCAGGCCAGTCAAGCACCCTGAAACGCTGCTGTTGTAGCCAAGCCTTGGTGTTCCGAGCAGCATGAGGCTTCGCGTTGTCCTGCTGAAAGATGCTTGGTCTTCTATTGAACAACTTTTGGCGGGATGGACGCAGATGCTGTTGAAGAATGTTTATATAGGCAGCAGAGTTAATAGTGCCCTCGCAAAAGTGAAGCGATCCTGTCCCGGCTGCACTCATGCAGGCTTCTGAACTTTCCTCTGGTAACAGTCGGGATGATTACTTTCGTGCTTGGTCCTTAGCACCTTGCGACCGTTGTTGCCATACATCACTGCAAAGGTGGACTCGTCGGACCACAGAACACTATTCCACTGAGCAAGGGTCCACTTTAGATGGGTTCTGGCCCATGCTACCCGGCGACGCTTAGCTACAGTGCTCATAAATGGCTTACTCTTTGTAGCGTATAAGTAATAGTTGCATCTTCTGGACTGTGCTTTCGGATATGGGTATATGAAAATATTCTCGAGGCCAAACAGTCATTTCACTTATGGGAGCATGCCTGTTTTTCACAATGTAACGTCGAAATACTCATAGGTCCCTAACATTCAATAATTGCTTGGTGCAGTCCCTGGTTCTGTTTTCCCGATTTCTCTGAAACGCTTGATGATCCCATTAACAGTAGAGAGTGGAACTAATAATTCATGGGCAATAGCTCGCTGGGATTTGTTATTCTGGAAATGCTGTATATTATTTTGTCGTATAAACGTTTCTACTGGCTTACCACATCCCATGGTTCAAAACAACACGAATACTGTGCTCTGTCGCGTGGACGGTGCTTTTAAAGCCTGATGCAAAGCATTCTGGGCGTTTCTACAGCCTTCAGGAAAGTTCTATATGCTGACGAACCCTTGTGTACGAAATTCTTTGAAACCTGTTGACAACGCAATTTTACATAAATTTGAATAAATTATTTCACACCATTAAATCGATTCTAAATCGATGTTGATATTGTTACATATACTCAGTAAATCTATTTTCAGTAGCATGCAATCCTCTGTATGCACTTTTCACTGTGTTTTTAGCCAAATTACTTGGTGTCCGAAGTTTATTGACGCTAGGTTTGTACAATGCTTATACTGTCGCCAATGCTACTATTAAGACTGTCAATCAAATGCGTGATCTTGGAGTCATTCTTGATGACAAGCTCACTTTTAATCCGCAGATAAACCATGTACGTACTAAAGCTCTGTGTTGTGCAGGGCACTTCTGCGTCATGGGCATACTTTTTCTACTCCTCAAACTTTTCTGCTACTTTATAAAAGCATTGTACTCCCGCAGCTTATGTACTGTAGTGAGGTCTGGAATGGTTGCTCCCAGGAGCAAGATATAGTTCTCGATAGAGTGCAATCTATCTTCCTCCAGTATCTAAAGCGAAAGTTCCCTAATTACGACAACCACCTTACACCACCATGTGACATCCGACTACAAAAAGATATGACTTTTCTACGAAAGATCATCAAAGGATCCATTAACACAGACTATGTACAAGGTCTCCATTTCTATGCTTCTTTTCGCCGAAATAGGCAATCTTCTCCTCTTTTCAAACCGCCACTTTATAAACTGCCCATGCTTAACGGTCAACGATCTACAGGGTCCAATATGAATACAATCTGTACCATTCCGATTTTGATATTTTTTAATATCTTAATTAATTCCTTTTTTAATGTTTAGATCTTAAGTTTTATTCTAATTTTACTTTGTAATTCTTCATTTGTAATTCCTTCTCAATGTTTGGCATTTATGTTTCCATTTCTTTTATTAATTGTATTAAGTCATATTTTATCTATTTTATTTCGTATTTTATCTATTTTATTTTGTATTTAGTCATCCTTTTTAATTCATTTTATTCTGCCATGCCGTCTGTATTTTCTTCATAACACTGTATTTTTGCCTAGGTTTTTCAATTTTTTTTTTTATTATTAGGAGCTTTAGCATAAAAGCTACTTATAAGAATGCGCCCGTTGTCTGTACGTTTATCCGGCCGTCCGTCCGTCCGGCAGCCGTTTACACGATAACTTGAAAACGAATTAACTTTTTCAAATTCTGTTTTCAGAAATATGACCATCAAAGTCTTAGCTCGGCCGTATCAACTTTACAGATTTTTTCGTGGACCCCTTCAAGTCGAATTCACGTGCTAAATCAGTGAGTGTAAAGAATACAAAGATAAAGGCATGTCATATAACAATCGATTTGTCAAGAAGGAATACATTGTTACTTTCTGTTCATCTTTTAAGCATTACTGACATCGGTGCGCGCACGTGAAATCGCTTTGTCGACGCACGATTGCTCAAGTGCTGATAATCTATATTATTAAATAGCGGAAGAATGAAGCTTCTTATTGGTTTTATAATGTCAGTCCTTCATAATTTCTACATTTTTTGAGATAGAATGTTGAAATTCGGAATATAGCTTATTATGGGCATGCCCATTTGCACTATTTAGTTTGGTTTTGATTTGTACACTGGGGTCGGAATTACGGGGGTGGGATTCAGGAAGGGCAACATATCTGTGTGCTATTTAGGTACGTAAAGGCGTGAAATTCGATATCCAGATTTCTCTAGGCAAGATCTACAGTACTATGAAGTTTAGGCCCAATTGTTCCAGGGGGTTCGGATTTGCGGGGGTGGCAGTCACTTGGTCCTAAGAACTATGGCAACATATGGCATGTTATATATCATACGTTCGGAAATGATGAAAAAGGAAAGAAGATACGAGGTTTTTTGCATTTTATACATATTATGTTCGAGAAAAATCAATTTTTTTGATTAAATATCTTGGGGAGAGGTAAAAAATGCAGATAAAGGGGTAAAAATAGATGACCGCAGGATCTGCCAGTTGCCTTCCCCTACTCGGGAGGTTGGGGGGGGGGGAGGGTAATTTCTTTTTAATAAATGTATAAATATATTTCTGCTTCACTGCTAAAGCTCCTCCTTGGAATGTTTACAAGATTTTATTAGGAGCTTTAGCATAAAAGCTACTTATAAAAATGCGCCTTTGGTCTGTACGTTTATCCGTCTGGCCGTCCGCCGTTTGCACGATAACTTGAAAACTGATTAACTTTTTCAAATTCTGTTTTCAGAAATATGACCATCGAAGTCTTAGGTCGGCCGTATCATCTTTTAAGAATTTTTCGTGGACCCCTTCAAGTCGAATTCACGTGCTAAAACAGTGAGTGTAAAGAATTCAAAGATACTGGCATGTCATATAACAATCGATTTGTCAAGAAGGAATATATTGTTTCTTTCTGTTCATCTTTTAAGCATTATTGACATCGGCGCGCGCACGTGAAATCGCTTTGTCGACGCACGATTTCTCAAGTGCTCATAATCTATAAGCTTATTATTAAGTAGCGGAAAAATGGAGCTACTTACTGATTTTATTTTACACACGATTTGAATCACCCTTCATCATTTCTACATATTTTGAGGTAGAAGGTTTGAAATTCGGAATGTAGCTTACTATGGGCATGCCCAACTTCACTATTTAGTCTGTTTTTGATTGGCCCACTAAGGATGGAGTTGTGGGGGTGGAAAATTAGAGGGGACCAAAAGGTCTATGTGTATTTATGCATATAAAGGAGTGAAATGAAATTCGGTATCCAGATTCGTCTGGGCAAGATCTACAGTACTATGAAGTTTAGGCCCAATTGTTCCAGGGGGGTCGGATTTGCGGGGGTGGCAGTCACTTGGTCCTAAGAACTATGGTAACATATGGCATGTTATAGATCATACATTCGGAAATGATGAAAAAGGAAAGAAGATATGAGGTTTTTTACATTTTCTACATATTACGTTTGAGAAAAATCAATTTTTTTGATTAAAAAACTTGGGGAGAGGTAAAAAGTTCAGATAGAGGGGTAGAAATAGATTACCGCAGGATCTGCCACTTGCCTTCCCCTACTCGGGGAGGGGAGGGTTAATTTCTTTATAATAAATGTGTAAATGTGTTTCTGCTTCATTGCTAAAGCTCCTCTTTTGGAATGTTTACCAGATTTTATTTATTAGGAGCTTTAGCATAAAAGCTACTTATAAGAATGCGCCCTTGGTCTGTATGTTTATCCGGCCGTCCGTCCGCCGTTTGCACGATAACTTGAAAACGGATTAACTTTTAAAATTCTGTTTTCAGAAATATGACCATAATTGTCTAAGCTCGGCCGTATCAAGTTTTCAGAATTTTTCGTGGACCCCTTCAAGTCGAATTCACGTGCTAAAACAGTGAGTGTAAAGAATTCAAAGATACTGACATGTCATATAACAATCGATTTGTCAAAAAGGAATACATTGTTACTTTCTGTTCATCTTTTAAGCATTATTGACATCTGCGCGCGCACGTGAAATCGCTTTGTCGAAGCACGATTGCTCAAGTGCTCATGATCTATAAGCTTATCGGTTTTATTTTACACACGATTTGAATCACCCTTCACCATTTCTACATTTTTTGACGTAGAAGGTTGAAGTTCGGAATGTAGCTTACTAAGGGCATGTGCACCTTCACTATTTAGTTTGGTTTTGATTAGCTCACTAAGGTTGGAGTTTTGGGGGTGAAAATTAGAGAGTACCAAAAGATCTAGGTGTATTTATGCATACAGTCGTATAAAGGAGTGAAATTCGGTATGCAGATTCCTATAAGCAAGATCTCCATTATATGAAGATTTTTTTTCCCGAGGTATCCATGCCTTCCCGACTCGGTGGCGGAAATGAATCGAAAAGATGGGGACTACATTGAAGAATAGTGTAACAACTCTGTCTGTAATAAAGGAGCTATAAAAAATATTTCCGGTTTTCATTTGACTGACCCTCGTAAGTTGAATAAGAATGGAGCTCCCTATTGGTTTTATAATGTCAGTCCGTCCCCTTCATGATTTCTACATTTTTTTGAGGTAGAAAGTTGAAATTCGGAATATAGCTTACTATGGGCATGTCCATCTGCACTATTTAGTTTGGTTTTGATTGGTATACGGGGGTCGGAATTACGGGGGTGGGATTCAGAGAGGGCAACATCCTGTGTGCTAATTAGGTACGTAAAGGCGTAAAAATCCAGTATCCAGATTCCTCTAGGCAAGATCTACATCGCTATAAAGTTTAGGCCCATTTGTTCCAGTGGGATCGGATTTGCGGGGGTGGCTGTCACTTGGTTCTAAGGCATGTGATATAATCATACGTTCGGAAATTATGAGAAAGTAAAAGAAGATGTCAGTTTTTTGCATTTATTACATATTACGTTCGAGAAAATCAATTTATTGATTGAGAAATAAAACTTGGGGAGAGGTAAAAGGTGCAGATAAAGGGGTAAAAATAGATGACTTGCCTTATCCTACTCGGGAGGGGGGAGGGAATAATTTCTTTTTAATAAACGTATAAATGTATTTCTGCTTCACTGCTAAAGCTCCTCCTTGGAATGTTTACAAGAATTTATTATTTTTTAAATCAATTTATAATTAATTTTACATTTTATTTTGAGTCAAATTTTATTTTGTTGTTTGTTAGTGTTACTTATTTGGTTATTACCCTTTTGGCAAATTGTAAGATTTGTTAATCTTTTGTTTTGTTACCACTTACGTTCTGTCTTGGCACATTGGTGCTGTTTGACGGCAATAAACTTGAATTGAATTGAATTGAATTGAATTGTTGTTGTTGTATTATTGGAATGCGGTATCCCCTAAAGCTCAGTTTTAAGTCCCTTCATGTTTAACATCTTTATGAATGATTCGCCCAATTGTGTTGAAAAATCTCTAGTTTATTTATGCGCAGATGATATAGCCATTTTAACTATGCCCAGAAGCAAACAGTTGGCACTTAAGAAAACTCCAAAAAATTTAATGAATGTGGTCGATTGGATACGGACTAATATGTTAAGTTTAAATATTCAGAAAGCCCATTTAATGAGATTTAAGATTCCACACAAGAACTACATTGATTTCTTCGAAGACAATATTTATATTCATGAAATACACTGTAATAGATCTTCAGCATGTACTTGTCCAAAAATAAATGATGTCATTAATTTCAAATATCTTGGAATGTACATTATTTTGATGCCCAACTAAATTGGCATTCACATATTTCCTCTTCGAAATTATTGTTACATAAAGTTATATGTCTAATGTACCATATCAGTCCCTATTGCCCTCTTTACATTAGAAAAATGATTTATAATTCTTTATTTGAATCACGTATTCGTTATGGTTTATTAATATATAAATTTGTAACAGATTTTAAAGATATTATTAAGATACAAAATAAAATCATTAAACAAATAACATATGGCACTAACAAGGGGACCCCACATAGCCTAACCGGTTTAACAATGGAGTCCTTGTATGGCTGTGTATGCTGAAATTTTTTTGTTTTCGCGGTTTATTTTGAAAGAAACACAGTTTCGCACTCTCTTATTTTGCAAGCATCTATAGTAGCTTCAGATGAGTAACATATTTAAATTTGGTGGAAATCTGTGACATACATGTGCGAGGGATTCCCTTGTAAGTTACAAGAATGTTCAATAGAATATAAATATAGGGAATTAAAAATCTTACAAATCGAAACCTTATTCGAATATACGGTATTCACACAAAATTACTTTTCGAAAAATGACTTAAAACGTAAAAAACAAGAACATTCTTTACGGAAGAGTATAAATTTTGACATGCCTCAGATTTTTAACAATTTTGGAAAGTGAGAAAGACAATTTTATGTTCCGTACTTATTTAATAACTTACCAGGATGGATACTTAATTTAACATCTTTTAATTTAATTAAATCTGAATTTTTATATTGGAAGAACACAAAAACAATCTGAATGTAATGTAAGCTTAAATTTGAAAGAAGCTTCATGAAAAGAGTTTCCTTTAAGCTTATATACAACTGCGCGCCAAAATAATGGAATAGTCGACTTGATTATCAACGTCCCTGTGTTCATTCCTCTATTGCACTAAATTGTTTAAATATAATGTAAAATCTTTGAAGGATTTATAATCTATAATGTTTTTACTTGCAGAAAATCTTTATATATAAAAATTCAGGCTCAGGGTACGTCTGTAAATGTTCTAAAAACTTTTGAACCACTTATCCGATTGACCTAATATTTGCAACATATATTCCTTAGGTCCAGAGTAAGGTTTACATGTCTCTAAAGTAGTAGGGGAAGGGGTAAAAATCATATATCTTGGTTTATGTTTGTTTGTTTACTCAATAGATAGCCCAAAGTTTATCTTTTCCCTGAAACCAAAACTGGACTAACTGCGCAGAAGCAGGACAGCGAAAAAACTTCCGTTTCCTCCGGATGTGTAGTATTTTTTGCACATTTCAAGGTAGGAAACGCAAGTTTTTTGCTGTCCTGCTTCTGCGCAGTTACTCCAGTTTCGGTTTCAATTGAAAGTTTTATATAAAAATTCAGGGTGCATCTGTAAATGTTCTCAAAACTATTGAACCACTTATCCTTTTGAACTCATACTTGCACCAGATGTTCGTTACGTTCAGGGTAAGGTTTACATGTGCCGAGCGACAGGTTTGCCCAAAGGGGAAAGGATAAAAATAATATTTTGCTGGATCTGTCTGTCTGACATGAGCCTACGATATGCGCGGACCAACAATGAGCGAGGTCAAAAATGCTAACACCGAGTTGAGTTAGTGAAGAAAGCCATTGTTGCTACGACAGTCAACAATACGTTAACAATCGAGCAATAATCATTGCTTCACCTACCCAAATCGGTATTTGCATTTTTGACCTCGCCCAATGTATGTCATGTTCTACAATGCAGAGTAAAGTTTCTGCAACAATAGGCCATAAAAAATTACTTTGGCTATGGTCATGGATGAAGAAATACAGGATGGGAAACTCCATTGCTTAAAGCGTGATTTTTTTTCACTGGTGCTCTCTGGCCATTTGAGTGGGCATTACTCTCTGTCTAGCAGACAACTTTACTTTTCCTTATTGGCCTCGATGGCTCAGTGGTTGCGTGATCTCCTCTGATCAACACCTCCTAGACAGAAGGCCTGATAACGGAAACGTCATACATTGTTACATCATCATTAGTCGACCAAATTTAGGGCATATTATTGATAGAAATAGGATTAACAATGGTCGACTAATAATGATATAACAGTATATGACGTTTCCGTTATCAGGCCTTCTGTTTAGGTTGTGTTGCTCTGATGCCCGTAGATATAGCTTCGATCCCGGCCGAGGACGACGAGGGTTTTTACAGGGGGAAAATACTATTATATAAAAGAAAGAGCGAAAAATGTATACACTCATTCATTCATTCATTCATTACGAAATCTCCAGAACTCTGAAGCCTACAAACTTGAAATTCGGCAGGTATATTTCTCTCGGCTTTCAGGTGATAGATGGATAAAATCTAAGCAACATTTATCTCTCTTTCTTTTTTTTCTCTGGGGCATTATTTTTGAGATAAAAAAATGTTGAAATCCTACCTGCAGGAAACCGTTGTTTGGAATCTGCGGAGACACTTAAAGACATTGGTATACGAGACACCAGTGGGATCCGAAGAAGAGCTGGTAGCCGGAATCGCCATAGCTGCGGACCAAATTCGCGAAGAACCAGGAACTTTTGAACTTTTTACGTCACTCCATGCGACGACGCTGTGAAGCATGCATTCATGCGAGAGGGAGTGAATTAGAACACTTATTATTGATGAAAATAGGAAAGAAAATTCCACAGCCTGGGTTCGAACCGGGAACTTTCTGCTCACCGTGCAGACGCGCCAACCAATTGCGCCACTGTGGATATGGAAGCATTAACGCTATTCGAATGATGTGTCATGAATTTATATAACGTAATGATAATCCAAATTGGTTCTATACTACGTGGTTTAAGAGTATCATTATGGTTCATTGGAAGTTTCAGTGCTAAGATATGACATGTTATATATCAAACAACTTGGAATGACGTGTCATAAATGAATACAACGTAAAATTAATGATAGTTGAAATTGTTTTCAAGGCACCTGGTTCAGTGGAACCATTATGATTCATTGGAAATTTAAATGCTAAGATATGACATGTTTTATATCAAACAACTTGGAATGATCTGTCATGAATGAAGATAAAGTCAGATTATTGATAGTCGATATAGGATCAAAGGCCTCTGTTTTAGTGGAACCATAATGGTTCATTGGAACCTTCAATGCTAAAATATGACATGTTATATACCAAACAACTTGGAATGACGTGTCATATATGAATATAACGTAAAATTAATGATAGTTGAAATTGTTTTAAAGGCATCTGGTTTAGTGGAAGCATTACGATTAATTGGAGCATTCAATGCTAAAATATTGTATGTAATATACCAAACACCGTGGAATGATGTGCTATAAATTAATATAACGCAAAATTCTTGATAGTTAAAATTGGTTCAAAGGCACTTGGTGCATGTAATACAGGTGGGGCAATGTAACTTCCTTTTTTGAAATGTGCGCAATTCAGGCTCTAGCGGCTGCAGCGGGACAGGAGTGGCTTCATTCCACAGGCGTAGTTCTAAAGTTTTGTTCTCTTCCAATTCAGTCACCATGATGCGTCAGAACAGTGAAGTGCGGGCGTTTGCTCTCAAGGCCTGTTTTCGAACGGTTCATCTGTGATGGCAACCCAGCGCGCCTTTCGACGGTGGTTCAGTACACTCCGTTGGGCCGTGTTCCAGACCGAAAATAAGTTGTTACATGGGTCACTACGTTCAGACAAACATCGAGTACGACAAGCCGAAGATCTGGATTCCCTCGGTGAATCAGATCACGTGTGAACATTAAGGCAGTGAGAGCTTCAATCTTGCTATCCCCACGGCATTCTGCGCGCAAACATGCGTGTGCCCTTGGACTTTCCGATCGTTCAATGAGGCGAACTCTTCACGATGACCTTCATTATCATCGTTACAAGCTGGCGATTATGCAGGAACTCTCTGAATCTGAACATGTTGGAGGAAATTTTTTCCCACGACTTCATGAATTGAACTTAGGGGACATTTGGTTCCAACAGGACGTAGCAACGGCTCACACTTCAAAGGCATCACACTTCGCTAATTTTGATGGAACATTTCCCGGAGTACTCCATCTCATTAAGGGGCGATTTGGAATGGCCAACCCGCTCAGCCTAATTGACCCCTTGAGGTTTTTATGGGGTTTTTTTGAAATGCCGCGGTTATGTTAACCGTCCAATGACCCTGCAAAACCTGAAAGCCAACAACCGGACAGAAATTGCCGAATACCCCATGCAATGAGCAACGCCAGAAATCGGCTTATTCCGTGTATGGACCAGGGAGAGCATCATCTACCTCATATGATTTTCAAGACTGTCTAAAACAAAACTTTAAATATGTATCTAACTTATAAATAAAATATATAAAACAAAATGGGTTTTATTGCGTTTTGAAATCAGGAAGTTATGTTCCCTACCGTGTATATCAACAACTTGGAATGCTGTGTCATGAATGATGTGTAAAGTTAATATTAGTCGAAATTGAATCAAAGGTACCTGGTTTAGTGGACCATTATGGTTCATTGGAACTTTCAATTCTAAAATATTGCATGTATTATATCAAACAACTTGATTGGTTAGTTGGTTTGGTTTTTTTGGTTTGATAGATATGCTATGCAATATATCAAATAAATTGGTATGATGTGTCATGAATGAATAAAACTTTAAGTTATCGATAGTGAAAATAGGATTAAAGGCACCTGGTATAGTGGAACCATTATGGTTCACTGGAACTTTCAATGCTAAGATATGGCATGCAAAATATCAATCAACTTGGAATGATGTGTAATAATAAATACAACATAAAGTAATTATAGTTCAAATTTGTTCAAAGATACGTGGTTTAATGGTATCATTATGACCCATTAGAAACATTCAATGTTAACATAAGGCAGTTGAAAAGTATGGTTTCGCGAATGGTTTAGTTTAGCGTTTCGGTACTTGGTTATGTCATTTCTTAATGGTTTATTAATCCTAAACGTTTTTCATGTGCTCATTTTGGCTGTGTATTAACTTTCAGATGAATCAAAATTTCTTCGAATTTGAGCTCGAGAAACGAAAAACGCTTTCAATTTAAATAGAAAAATTTCATGTTGAAAATTCAAAAAGATTTCTTTTAAAAAGCTCCCAATGCATAGCGTCTCCAAATAGAAACTAAAACATGTATTTTTTCTATATAAATTCTGAGCTTATTACATGTGTTCTTTTTCTGAATATTCACACACAGAAATCGCAACATTTCATAAAAATCAGCCCGAGCAACGCCGGGTAAACAGCTAGTCATATATAAATATACAAGCTAATTCTAAGTTTTGGAAAAACATTATTTCGTTTTGACAAAAAAATGGCATACATAATTTCTTGTGACAAAATAATGGAATAGTCTGCTACAAAGCCCAAAATTACAATAGTCTGCTAATGTAATTTTGTGTGGATATATCCGCTTTACGCAGAAAAGGGTTAAAAGATAACGTGAACAATGATAAAATAATTTGCATAATCAAAACTATTGATTCTTCAACAGTTGTGACGCCGTTTAAGAGAAAAATGGCTGCAAAAATTGATTTGTCGATTGATAAAAAAAAAAGTGATAATTTCCTTAATAAACGAAGGAAAAACGCAAGCTTATGTAGCAAAAATTATACAATGCCACCAGTCTACAGTATCCAACGTGGTTAAAACGTTTAATAACGGATCTGGGCTTTGCAATAATCGTTACAAATGTGGTCGAAAACGAGTAACGAGCGAGCGTAAAGACAGACAGCTAAAAAGGATCGTCCAAGATAATCGTTTCAAAACCTCCAAAAATTTTCACACCATGTAGAAAGAAAAAGGAGTAAATGTATCTCCCCGAACAACATTGAGAAGATTGCATGAAATGGCCATATGAATGTCGTGTGCCTAAAATCGAACCGCTGCTTTCTAAAAGGCAAATGCAAGTGCGCTTGAAATGGTGCAAAGAACATGGCCATTGGACAGAAGAGGACTAGTCTCAAGTGATTTTTAGTGACGAATCTAAATTTTGTATAACCTACGGTGATCAGGGAACCCGTGTTTGGCGTAAAAAACAGAGGCATATCTTCCAACCACGATGAAATCATCAGTTATGTTTCCAGCATCCGTTCTCATCTGGGGTTCATGAGTTCTTATGGCGTAGGATCACTGGCATTTATTAACACCACCGTAAACGCAGCAGTTTATCAAGAGATTTTAGAGTATTTTTTAAAACCCTCCGTTGAAGAACAGTTTGGGGATCGGCATTTCATCTACCAGCATGATAATGCTCCTTGTCATGTAGCGAAAACAGTGAAAGCATGGTTAAACTCCAACAATATTACTGTGTTAAATTGCCGCCGAATTCCCCCGATCTTAACCCCATAGAACAACTGTGGGGTGAAGCTAAAAAGACTTTATCTGAGCAGAAACCAACAACAGTTGCCGAACTAAATGAGAAATTGTTACAGGTATGGAAAAGAATTACTCCGGAACATTGTAAGAAATTGGTGAGCTCAATGCCACGTCGTATTAAAGCAGTTATTGATGCTCAGGGTGGTGCAACAAAATATTAATTAAAATCAAGCCAGTATATCTTATTTAATTGTTTTTTTTTGTTCCAATTATTGTAGCAATAACAATATTCCATTATTTTGTCATAGAAAGTGACATATGCCATTATTTTGTCAACTAAAAATAATTTATTCAATAAAAACTGAAGATTAATTTTTTGTGTTTGTGTGACTTTTTTTAAGCTAACAGACTGTAGATTATGCATCTTTTAAAGATTTTGCAGTATATTTAAATAGTTTTTTGCTACAGAGGAATGAATACAGATCGTTCACAACTGAATCCACTTATTCCAATTTTCTGGCGTGCAGTTGTATCTAACGTTATAACTTTATTTTAAGAATAGTATATATAGGGTGTTTTTAAATTGAGTACAGATTTTTTGGGAGATGATAGAAGAGGTCCTTAGAAGTATTTTTTGTCATATGAACATGGGGTCCCCACAGCTCCGTTTACTTACAATACTGCATTGAACAATCAAATGACACCGGGACGCAGTGTGCGTTGGTAGGCCTAGATTATTTTATTTTTAACAATTAACACAAGCAATCTACTGTAATAACTTTTAAAGTAATTGTTTGCAAAGAAATTTCAAGGTACACGTGCTTGTTTGTTGGATTGGTCGTGGCGGACCAGCTGCTTGGCCATCGAGATCGCCAGATCTCACACCGATGGATTTTTTTTTTTATGGGGAAGCATAAAATCAATGGTGTACTCCGAACCCGTAGATACCGAAGAAGAATTGGCGGCTCGTGTTGTCGCGGCAGCAGGTGACATCAGCGACCGTGCAAATCAACTGTTTCCACGCGTACATCAATCCATCATAAGGCATTGCGAATTGTGCTATGAAGCAAATGGCGGTCATTTCGAACAATTACTGTAAAAGTCATACAGTAGATTGCTTGTGTAAATTGTTAAAAATAAAATAATCTAGGCCTACCAACGTACACTGCGTCCCAGTGTCATTTGATTGTTCAATGCAGTATTGTAAGTAAACGGAGCTGCGGGGACCCCATGCTCATATGACAAAAAATACTTCTAAGGACCTCTTCTATCATCCCCCAAATAATCTGTACTCAATTCAAAAACACCCTGTATATATATGTAACCCGGATTTATATCCATAGAAGCCCAGAAAGGGCTTCGGATTTTGGGGTTCGAATTTGGCCTTTGAAAATTATTTTAAAGTATGTTAAATTTGCTGATATAAATGACTCGTGTATATTTTGTAAAAATTAAAGTAAAATTAGATTAAATTATTATGTTTAATTTAATTTTATATTTTATGTGCCATATAATTAAATAAAACTATGAATAATGTTTTAATGTTTAATGTTTATGTTTATTACATGAATTGTTGATGTATTGGTTGTATTTTTTTGTATATTTTTGTATTTTGAAAGAATTTTAAATAAATAAATTTTAAATAAATAAGTAAATATATTTTTTTTGTCTTTCGTCACCTGGTCGATTAGGAGAACAATACAGTATAAGGCAAAAATTTGATTGATCATACAGTAAATTTATTTTATTACTATGAAAATTAGGAACGTTTGCTTCAAAATTTCTATAGCTTCTAATATACTGTGTGTTACAATTATTATTATTATTATTATTATTATTATTATTATTATTATTATTATTATTATTGGTCTGTTGGTTTATCATCATGGAGCACAATTTTCAAAACTAAAAGACTTGCAAGATAGAATTATAAAATCAATGGTTGCTGGAACACATTTGGAAAAAAACAGCTTATTAAATACTTATAAAAAAATTAGGAATACAAAAAGTTACAGATTTGATATAATATTTTATTATTATAGAAAATTTTTTTCAAAAAAATATTTAGTTAAAAGAGGAACTCAATATGGTTTAAGGAAACAATACAAATATGTAGTACCAAAAATTTTTTAACTTATATGGTGCAAGAGAAAAAGAATATTACATCTCAGATTTTTAACAGACTCCCAACATGGATATTACGTTTAATAACATATAGTGTGTTAAAAATGTAAGGTTTTGAGGATTAATTAGCCAGAATTAGAATATTTAGATTAATTATGTAAATGAGTTATTTTTTATTCGCGTTCGTAATTGTTTCATTAGATTTAGAAATTAGATCTTAAATAAAGTTTAGAAGGATTTAACGTAAAGAATTAAATAAAGTTTATTAATTGTCTTGAATATTTTTTCTGCGTGGGTTTATGAGTCGCTAAAAGTGAACCAAGTTTTAATGTTTGACAGAGAGAGAAAGTAAGAGCCAGTTTACACATCATTGTTTTGGTTGAAAAAATCTATTCAAGGACTGAAAAAGCATTGCTTGAGTTGGATAGTGGAATCAGTGAACCGGATGACTGAAGATAAAAAAAATAAGAAAGAGAAGGTAAGATTTGGACTTTGAAATCTAAAGGGAGCAAGAGACGAGAAATGATCACGTGAATTCCAGAGAATTTGTTAATATAGAATCAATTAGGATAGGTGGTCACAAGTTTGATTGACAGCAGGATTCATATTTTTTGTGAGGGTTAACCCGCGTGTGATTGGCTATTGAAAATCGAAAGTGTTGTTAGCAATTCTAAGAGAAAGAGATAGTGGGTAGTAGAAATGTAACGATTCCCGTAGCCGATTGTACGGCGAACCTACTCTTAATTTTCATACTAATTCGGCCTCCATCTGGTAATCATTTGATTCCAGATGGGAAGTTTTAAATTTTAGTAATAATCCAGTTTTGAGTTTTAGTTTATGAAAATGTAACCATCAGGTTAGAATTTAGTTAGCTCGCTTTATCGTGGTATTTTAAGGAGTTCCTATCAAGCTGAGAACCAGCTCCATCAATTACAATAGTTCATGGTTTACGAGTGATATTGCAAGAATGCGAACTGAGCCCCGAATGGTACCCAGATCCAGTATTAGAAGCAAGAGATGGCCCACCTACGAGTACATCGATGGCCCACCTACGATGGTCCCCTCCAGCCCGGACCAATGTAGCAGAGAGGACGAGAACGATTCCCGAGCGGACTTGCTTTGGATAAAGAAGAAAAGACATCATGCAAGTATAGGCTCCATACACAAGCAACAGGGCGCCATTGAATTTTACCTATAAAAAGTGCGCAGCTTTACCACCAGGCGACAGGCGTCTATGTCACGGCCTACGAGATAGTAAAAGGCCCGTTGCCTCTTTTTGAAACCAAAATTAGGAAACTCGAATTTTAAGATTTATGTCATGAAATCCAGATATTAGTCAGATTTATTATTTTGTTTTAAGAAATAAACATAACTTCAAAGCTCATTTTTTAAAATAATAAATCTGCTTAGGATAATATAAAGTTTTATTATTTTCAAACACGTTTTTAATAGATAATCTACAGATATCGCTGGCAGATGGCAAAATTTAAGTTTTTTTAAATTTGTAGGAATATATATAAACTGAACCTATTAAAAAACAAATATCCAATAACTTTAATAGACAAAATTTTAATAGATGCGTTTACAAACAATACAACAAAAACTATACCAATTCTACAAGAACAACAAAAAAGATATTCAATACAATACAATAATAAAATTTTCCACAAACAGAAAAAAATATTAGAACAAATACCAAACATAAAAATCATACCAAAAATAACAAATAACATTACTAAAACATTAATAACCACTACCAACCTAAAAACAACAATCAATCAAAATAATAACACAAATATCAATTTCAAAGAAATATGTCAAAATAATAAAGAAAAATGGAACACTAGAAATATAATTTATCAAATACCATGTAAAAATTGTGAACATATCTACACAGGTCAAACTAAACGACAATTAGAAATAAGAACATGAAAGAGCACTTCGCCACAAAGACAAAAACAACCATTTAGTAAATCATTGTATCAAAGAAAACCACACACCAGATTGGAATAACACAAAAATCATTGGAAAAGAAGAAAATTATAAAAAAAGATTAATTAAAGAAACAATAAATATCATTATAAATAACAAAAATTTAGCCAAACCATCAATAGAAATAAACAATAAATGGACACTACTTTTTAACAACAATCACCCTAATATACAATAGCCAGCAATCATAACCAACAATTACAATCAACTTAGCATCATCACCTTTATATCAATTGTTAAATTCTCATTTCAACTGTTTTCTACATTCAAATATTTAATCAACTGATGATGAGAAAAAAATTCTCGAAAACGTTTATGAAATTTATCCCAAAAATTTGGATCAACCCTTCAAAATTTCATCTGTACTTCAAGAATATCGTTTTCCCCTATCAATATCATCTGCACAAGAACTTCATCTACATCCTCAATAGACTGGTTTTATTTCTACCATCAACAAATCTTCAATAGACTGCATTCCTTTATCTCCCAAGTTTCTTCAAGATTGGTGACTTTAATTTTAATTTTTGTTTTATTATTTCACGATTTTCCCCATTATAAGGAGACTAAACTCATTTTAAATTTATATTAAGTTTATGGTTCAAGTCCAGGCCATGAAATATTTTTTACTATTTTTTTTTCTACTTAATTATTAATATCGGAAGTATGACGGGAAAAAGTTCCCCAAAGACCCATTTTCAGTTTAATTTTAATTTGATTTTATAATTTAATCCAAAAGTAGAAATTAATAATACACCGCAACTCCACAAAATGAATTTATTTATATCCATGACACTTGTATGAACATTTCAGTAGCCACGCTACCTTCTTCAGCATGTCTACTTTTAGTATTATCCATTTCCACTTTTAGTAATTTCCACAGCTGGCTATTAAGATTTTGTTCACGTTTAATTTAATCCAATTTAGGACAATTTCATTCTACAAAAATTGTCCTATAATTATGTCTGCACGGAGCCTATGAATAGCCATGACATTAAGAGTTGTCCGATGTGGGTTTAATGTACCCGTATGCCTTCATATCAAATAAAAAAGGCGTTTCAGTAAAGCAATGACTGATCAAAAGAGATAGAATGTCTTATAACTCGCTTGTATGTTTATAAGCTGACTAGCAGAGGTACCCAGCGTTGCCCGGGATAATTACACTTGTAGGTAAACAGAACAATCTCAAAAAATTAAATAATAACTCCCAATTGGTTAAATAATAACCCAATCAATATAACACAGAGCAAAAAGACTATCCATTCTGCGAAAAATACGAAAAACAGGAATTCTAGGTGATATACCGAGACTTTATCTAAACTCTTCTTGACTTGCCTCACCAGATATTTTAGACTCAAGTTTTTCTTGCCCTTGACGTAGAAACTCTTATACCCTCTTGCTCATATACCCTCTTATATGTCATGGACGATGGAACGACTAACTTAATGGAGATGCTTGTATGGATTAGTTCCGTTTACTCCTGTATGTAAGTTTCCGACATGGAGTTAATTGAGCTCATCCCTATAGGTAGAAGTCAATGGCAAGCCAACCTCCTGGAAACAGTACGGTAAGTGAAACTTAACACGAATTTTAACAGACGGCCTATGAGTTATGGATAGCTACAAGTAAAACAATGGCACCGATGCCAGTGGCACATGTGCTAAAATTGAACTGCTTCATAGTAGTCTTTGGGTTACCCTGATTTGCCCATTGTGAGTTGCTAAAACTGTCCTGAATTCCAGAGAACCTTGATATTATTCCCAGAGCCCTTGCTGATGCATATCATGAATATTCCATCAACCTTATGCTTGTTGGAGAAATGGAGTAGACAATGTGACTATTCATAAAATGTATCTTAATCTGAAACACAACGCAATGTCTCGAGTTTATGAAGTATAATGCAAGATTTGTACTATATTAATAAATTTATTTGTATAGAGATGAACTATAGTCTCAATTATTGGGAAAGTCAAATGTGAAGTCTTGAGGATGGAAATGACACATCATCCTCTGCCATATGAAGTGTATGAATTTATGTTAATAGGTGCGCAGGTGTAGTGTGTTAAGCATACTTTTCCCAATTTTGAATTTTATTCCTCCCTGTATTTTGAGACAATGGTCTCGGCCAATACAGAGTTTCGTATGTTTTCAATTATTTAATGTTACACAGATGTCCAAGTTGTTTGCCATGAACTGATTATCCTGTTGATCATTGAATTGTATGAAACATGTTAAGCCATTTACTAATATTAAAGTTGAATATAAAGTTCAAGTGAATGTAGTTGTGTGCAATGCAGAAGTTCTATTAATTTACGGCAATGTATGTACCTAGTCTATCTCCGTAAAGAAAATAAATTTGATTAATTAAAATTCATCACACTGGTGTATGTAGCCATCAATACTCTGTCCCTTGGGTTAGCGTCCTTTTTGATTCTTGTGAAGAGTGGGACGTCACAAATTGTTGCTGTTACAAATAAAAGTTTTATTATATTCTAAATATAAACTTCAATGTTTCGAATTTATTAACGCATACAAAGATTTTTTAACCTTAGGTTTTGATTGGCCAGAAAGAGACAAAATACATAACACGTTATTTTAATACGAACAATGGTCATATATTGAATCTGAAAAACTTGCTGAAGCTTCATTTTCACGTTACTGAGGTAAATACAGTTCACCAGGTAAATTAAAACTTGTTATAACTTATAAGAGTCTAAGAATTATAATTCATCACATTTTTTTTCTTAAATGATGACCTTTCTGAGAAATATTTCATCTTTATCTTTTATATTTTCCCTATTCTTTCATATAATATATTGGCTTAATATTTTCTATGCACAAAATATTCTGAAAGTCCGATACTAAAATTTCACGCACAGAAAAAAGATTAATTTTCATTGAGCATAATCTCGCCTGTGCACCAGGGTTTTTTTTTATTTTTTCGAAAAAAATTTCCATCATTCTATGCATTTCTTCCAATATTGACTTCAGGCCCGATAGAAATTCAGATTTCTTGGTCATGGATCGCAGTAATTTCGAGAAGTACACTTTCATTCAGCATTTGATGACGCTGAATTAAGACCGAAAACAAGTTCATGAGTGGAATGTCTAAAATTATCGCTAGTTATCATTTTGAAATTAAGTGATTTCAAAAATATTTGGTTTCGCTGTGTAATTGAAGGCTGATGTGTTTGACTTACAATTTAAAAAACAGACACAAATGCCTATTCGGTAATACTTTCACAGTAATTTGGTCATCTTCTAACCGCAGCTCTAAAAGAGTGAAAGATTTCGTCTCTCTTTTTTTTTTTTTTTTTTTTTTTGTTATAACACAGTTTTGCATTTAAAATTAGATTTTTAATTCTTCATATTTATTCATATAAACTTTTAAATTTGTTTTATTCTTTAAAAGTTTTTCTGAGTATATTGTTTAAACTTTCCTTGTATTTTTTATAGAAAATTAACGTAAACATATCTACAAATCCTTGTATGGATTCTGCTTCGGTGGAACTCTGTATGGAAAATTGTTTGGCAGATTTTTTTTTTAAACACCTCATTTCGAATTGTAATTGCAGGTAATTAATTTTGATAATTAATTTTTTTACCTTATTTAATTATATAGCCCAAAACGTCCGGATAACCGCTGTTGATGCTTCGTGAGGCTCTTGAGTATTAACATTACACATTACTGAGACAAACACAACCATCAAACGCCAGTATTCAAAGTCGCGACCAGAGAGACTTGAGAATTGAAAAGACTACGCCACCAGGACTGCTTGTAGGAACGAGAAGTTCACAAATGTTTTGTAAACCTTAGGCTGAGGCCGTGTGAAAGATAGCAGCGAATTTTTCGAGATACAATAATCAACCATTCGATCTTTGTGGATGACGGATTGATCGCCCCAAGCTGATCAGAAGCAATAAAAACAGCGTTACATCAAATGAATGAATCTTTGTTATTAGATTGGAAATTCCTACCGTTTGATTGGTCTGCAAATACAGCGCGACAAGTACAACAGAAACATGTCTATGTATCAGCAACAAAATGTCATAAAGATTACTGAAAATCTTGGTTAATCAAAAGCATGTTAAACGCTAATGTGGAAGTGTGCCTGCAAATCTTCGCCCTGTGTTAACTCTTATAGAGAATAAAACAAAAATTTTAGGGACTGTGCTGTATCGCGAAATGATAAATCATTAATGTTTCTAGTTATCGCGTAAAACCTGTTTCACAATTAAAACGCGAGAACAAGCGGTAACGGAATCCGCTACAGGTGCGGCTGATGAATACATAGAAAAAAAATAGAACAAGCTAAATAATAATAATTATTAACTGGAGATACGTCTCCAAGCATAGGTAATGATTTTTCGATTGAAAAATGAAAGGAAAAATTCTGCGACTCGGATTCGAACCAGGAACCTCGACTATCATGGCTGATGCCTCTACCAATTGGGCTATCGCACACACCCGGACAACCAAGCTGTCTTAAAGACAACCAAGTTGTCACGGTTGAAAGAGCCAGGAGCCTGCCTCCCATTGGACTTCCAACCGTGACAAATTGGTTGTCTTTAAGACACTTTGTGACAGCTTGGCTGTCCGCGTGTCTGCGAAAGCCCAATTGGTAGAGGCGTCGGCCATGATAGTCGAGGTTCCTGGTTCGAATCCAGGTCGCAAAATTTTTTCCTTCCATTTCTGAATCGAAAAACTAAGCTCCTATCTGCAGATGAATGACAGCAGCATTATCTGTTGTAGCATTATCCACTCTCTACTCCCTGGTTGTAGTCACGTTTCCTTTTTTCCAACATTTTTTTGAATTAGGGTCAATTTTGTATTTTTTGAATGTCTAATTTGTACTTCCCTGCTAATAGCAAGTCCGAACAGCGAAAAAATGTTGAAAAGCCAAATACCAAGAGCTGCTCCTATATACCGCCAATCATAATACGTACTCACGGTCAGCCAATCAAGCAAATCCTGGGCGAGATTCAAAAGCATGTGGCGATTAACCAAATTACTGTACACACAGGCAGAGCAGAGACGATCAAAATAAGGTGTCATGATGAGGAAACGCATAGTAAATTGGTGTCTGGCATTAAGGCTGATAACGTGCTAAAGATTCAGCATCATCAACTTAAATCGTAAAAAGTCCTCAAATACGTTATACGAAATGTAGACGTGACCTATGACCTTAACGAATTTAAGGAAGACCTAAAAAAGGTCAATTATTTTCCTGAGAAAGTGATTAGACTTAAAAAATCTAAAGGATTCATAGATATGCCCATGATTCTGGTTCTGTTAGCGAACACAGAGCACAACAAGACTCTAAGAAATGTTACTCACATAGGACCCTTAGCTGTATCCATCGAAATGTTCCGTGGAAATAAGAGACCATTACAACGCTTTAATTGCTTACGATTTGGTCATATATCTCTAGGGTGTACTGAATCCCCTCGCTGTAACAAATGTGCTAAAGACCACCAGTCACGAGACTGCCCAAATGTTAAAGGACAAGATCCTCCAAAGTGTATAAGATGCGATGGGCAGCACACATCCAGCTATACAAAATGCCCAAAATATCCGCAAGTCAAACGAATCCCAACTAAAGTTACTCCGGAGACATCCCATGCCTCAATAGTCTCGAAAATGGATAAAAGATTTGACATAAATGACATTCAAGACATGTGCAAACAATTAGGCAGTATATGCCATTTGTATAATGAATTAGGCAAAAAATATCCACAAATGAGTGGAATTCTTACGTGCAAACACTGAGATTATGGCTGGTCGACGCTATACTGTTATTAACAGAGGTAAGCTTCGTTGCGTCATATGGAACGCCAGGGGAATTCCCCGGAGGCGTATTGAGTTTTATAACTATTTAATTAAATGGGATATAGACGTGGCATTTGTTTGTGAGACAAATCTAAAGCCGGGCCAGGACTTCAGACTCCCGGGCTACTGTGTCTATTGCAAAGATAGAATTATTACTCCCAATGTCAAAAGCTCATCTGGAGGTGCAGCAATTATCGTTAAAAAAGGCATTCGGCATAGGGAAGACCTCATAAGAATGTCTACAGGAATGGAGGTGGCTTCTGTTATTATCACGGATACTATTGTTGGCGATGTTAAATTCCTGGCTCTTTACAACTCTCCCAAGCATAAGATCGATGTTGACGAGCTCGATGAGCTATTCTCTGGGAGTATCCCAGTGGTAATGGCGGGAGACTTGAATGCTAAGCACTCGCAGTGGAACTCCAAACGTCATAATCAGAACGGTGTCATATTATCTAGATATATACAGAGCAAACCTGATATCATTGCGATAGGTCCTGTAAACGACACGTATTACTGTGACCACTCACCTACAAGTGATGTCCTTGATATTGTTTTGCTGAAAGGCTTCTTTAAGCCATTCGATATTTTTACCGTTGATGATTTATCTTCAGATCATAAACCGGTCGCACTGAATTTTGAAAATCTCAATATTGACCGCAGAGAGCAAATGGGGCTTAAACAAGATTGGAAACTTTTCAGAGATCTTCTCAAAAATGACAGTATTCTACTCAATGACGTGCATAGTACGGAGGAGATAGACATAAATGTTGAAAGGGTCAACACGTATTACTGAAGCCATCAATGCTTGTACTTCTCCAGTAGACGTGAAACGGCCTGATCATCTCGATCTTACTCCAGCAATCAAGTATCTAATAGATCTAAGAAACAGGGTAAGGAGGCAATGGCACCGAACACGAGAGCCTTGGCTTAAAACCAAATATAACCGACTTACGAGAAGAGTACATGAGGAAGTAAATAAACTTCGTAACGATAGATGGAATGAGAAGGTAAAGAGTTTGTCAACCCAGGACAATTCTATATGGTGCATGATTCGAGCCTTAAAAAACAAAAAGGCCATGAACATTCCACTGCTTTTAGACACTAATGGACATTTCATAACTAATGACCAAGACAAAGCACAGCTTATTGCTGATTCACTTAAACAACTATTTGTGACTCCCAAGGATGATCGTCCAGAAGGACTAGATGTATCCAAAATTGTAGAAAGCAGCATAACAAAGTATTACAACAATAGCCATCATGTGGCCAAACATAAAATATAGGTAGCTGAGATTCAAAATTGCTTTAAGAAACTCAAGAAAAAGAAGGCACCAGGTAAAGACACTATTAATAACAATGCCTTAAAAAACTTACCGCAAAATGTAATTAGTGATATCACTAAAATTATAAACGACTGTTGGGATAACTGTTACTTTCCAGATACATGGAAACAGTCTGTTGTCCTAAGTATCCCTAAACCCGGTCAAAATCCTGCAAACCCTGTAAGCTACAGGCTCATCAGTTTGCTGTCTTCTATATCCAAAGTCTTGGACAGAACAATTCTCACAAGATTCTTAGATTTCTGCACAACCAATAATCTCATCCGTGCAGAACAATTTGGTTTTCGGGCGGAACATTCTTGCCAGCTCCAAGTTTAGAGACTTATAGAAGATGTTAACACTCGCCTTAATCTTTCGATGTATTGCGGCGTCACCTTCTTAGATGTTCATAAAGCATTTGATCTGGTCTGGCATGAAGGCCTTATTTATAAAATGATAACTGATGGTTTCCCACATGATTTAATTAGTCTAGTCCACTCGTTTCTGTCCAACAGGTCTTTTCAGGCCAGAGTTGGAGATGAATTATCTGATACCTGTGAGATAAATGGCGGTGTCCCACAAGGATCAGTGCTGGGGCCAGTTCTGTTCAATTACTATATACGTGAATTCCCTGAAATCTCTTACTGCAAGCTATATTTTTATGCGGATGATGCTGCTATACTGACGTGGGCACGCCAGCCTACTGTTGTTGTATCACGTTTGCAGAAAGCCCTAAAGAATGTGAAATCTGGTTTAGCAAGTGGCGATTAAAACTGAATGTAGACAAATGCAAAGCAATGTTTATCACTAAGAAGAAAAAGAGAAATCTTGACTCCTTAAAGTTATATGGCAAATACTTGGAATGGGTTGATAATTATAGATACCTTGGCGTTGTTATTGATTCAAAACTATCATGTAATATGCATGTGACTTATGCGATGAACAAGGCCAAAAAAGCAAAATTTAGCTTAATTGCTCTGTTGGGTCGTAACAGTGCCCTCAGTGTTGATAACAAACTACTGTTATACAAAATAATTGTTCGCGTCATCTTGCTATATGGCATGCCCGTCTGGGCTACGATTTGCAAGGCAAGATGGAAGGAACTCCAAACTTTCCAGAACATTACCCTAAGGACT
>JAHWFO010115865.1:0-29385 GCA_023313115.1 Rhysida immarginata
AATGTACATCTGAGTCATTAAAAATTTTTTTGTGGATTTGTGTTTTCCTTTCATTCCGATATTGTATATTGGTGTCCACAGTTTCTGGCTATTTTGTTTTATTTGTGTTTGATAAATTAGAAGATGTAGTTGTTGTAAGTTTTCCACAAATTCTTTTTGCATGTATTAGAGTGATAATACTTTAAATCATTGAGAGAGTAACGTGAACGTTTATGAATGAGAATGTGAAGAGAAAAGGCAATCTGATCCTGAAAAACATGTAAAAGAGGAGGAGAAAGGAAACATAAAGTTGCAAGTAGTGATGAAGAATCGTCTAATGCTAGGAGCTGCCTTAATGACAGTCAGCAAATTAGAAGACAGAAGACAGTTCTTCCAAATGTGGAAAATTTGAAATGTTGTTATCGTAGTATATTTTGCCTATTTATTTATACACATTATAACGGCATTTTGTTCTTTTTTGCTGATTCAGCATAACTAGACGTATAGACCAAGCGCAAAGATAAGGCAGGTGACAATGCACGCTTGGTCTATACGTTCATCCGGACGTCTGTGGTTTACACGATAACTTTAAAACAAATAAATTTTTTCAAATTCTGTTTTCAGAAATATGACCATCAAGGTCTTAGCTCGGCTGTGTCAACTTTTCGGGCTTTTTCGTGGACCCTTTCAAGTCGAATTCACGTGCTAAAACACTGACCGTAAAGAATACCAAAATAATGGAATGTTATATAACAATACATTCGTCAAGAATGAATACACTCTTACTTTCTGTTCATCTTTTAAGCATTGTTGACATTGGGCACCGGAACGTGATAATCGATTTGTCGAGGTTCAGTAACTTAATCACTTAATTATTGTTCTGCATGACCAATAAAATAGACGTAAATTTGGAGAGAATTAACTGAATTTCCGTTGTTTATTAGTAATTGGTCTACCACTCACTAAAAGCGAAGGTCTGTGTTTGTTTCAGAAACTCAATTTTTCTTTTTGAAATCTCATGATTCGAAAAGATATGTCGAAATTTTGAAAAAAAATTTCCGTATTTACGTATTTAAGTCCGTATGTATGTGTAAGCAATTTTGTGCAGGTCGCGCTTTTGAAACGGCAAATAGCAGAACCGTATTATCTTAGAGATAATAATTTATTTATTTATTTATTTATTTATTTTTAATTCATACTTAAGAGAGATTCTTAAACTATGCAGTGACATATTTTTCATGGAAATAGGCTAAGCCTCTTTAGAGAAATTATTTTTTTATAAAAATGAAGAAATGACGGAAGCATTCATTTCATCTACTCAAACACAATATAAACGACGTAAAGGACCTCCTCTCATTGAGGCGAACTTTTTTTAGAATGAAACTGTTTGGCTGCGATGAGCCATTTTGGAGTAATTAAGTTTCTAAGAACCCCCAGGGGGGGGGGGGGAGCCCAAACCGTCCCCCCCCCCCCCCGCCAACAGAAAAAAAAAATTTTTTTGAATCCGTATCATGACCTCATGGTAGGCCTGTGCGAATGGTACCATTCCGCCGTTTCAGTTTATTTTATAAGGGTGGTACAACTGAAAACCAAGATTTGTGTGGGAAAAAAGACGTAGGATCGTAAGTTTTTGTTTTCAACAATTGCGAATCCCCACATGCAAATTGAGCAATAGGTTGAAAGTGTTGCATCACGTGAGAAAGGACGATAGCTCGCGCTTCGAAGCTCTGCGAGTGATCGCTTCGTCCAAACAACAAAATAGAATCAACGAAACAGAAACAGAGAACAGTAATTGGTTTTTTGACATGTGAAGGAGTTTCAGTTTCTGAAATTCATCGTCGTATGCAGAACGTCTATGGAAATGACTGCCTAACCTTCACTCGTGTGTGGGCGTGGAGCAAGACGTTTTCGGAGAGACGGTCATCATTGCAGGATGATCAACGACCTGGACAAGCAAACCGCACCATCACGGATGATTCCAAAGCCAAAATTGACGCTGTCTTAAAGTAAAACAGAAGAGTGATAATCGATATCGTGGTTGCTAAAACTGGCCTTAGTTGAGGAACTGTTCACTCCATTTATCAGGAACCATGAAGTGAAGGAAGAGTTTTTGGAATGGTTCCACACGCAACCGAAAGACTTATTTTATTAAAAAATTACACGCCTTGTTACACTCCTGGATAAATGCCTTAACGCATTAGGAGAGTATTTTAAAATTCCTTGTATACACTTTGGATAAAATAAATAGTTTGAGTTTTCTTTTGTACGACCCTTATAGCTAGACTTTAAATTATCGAATATAATGTTACTTCTACGTCACAGCTAAAGCTCTTTCTTGGAATGTTGCAAAATTTTATTATAATATATCTGCTACTTTTTACTGTATTAAATTTGTAACTTATCCCTGAGGGATGCACACCATAAACATTAATAAGAAAGCCGCAGACTCTCTGACTGTTTGACAGTCGTTGTGAATCAGGAGGCGAACAAATAAGAACAAGAGAAGGATGACGATTAAGAGTATCTTTTGCCCACAGTGCTGGAATATGCTGGTGGGGCCTTGTTTTTGGGCCGTATTATGTACAACAGACATGATACCCGCCACTGGTGTTGACAAGCGACTTAATTCCCCAAGATAACAAGAAATTTTGTTCATGCTATACTCCATGCCATGCTGCTCGTTCAACAAAGGTGTGGTTCACTGACGCTGCAGTCCAGCTGCTGCCATGGCCTACCCAAAACCCAGAATTAAGCCCGATTGAACTGATATGGATTTGCAAGAGCGTTTTAAGCCACTGGCCAATAATCGTCATCAGTTGCTGGATCGTTTAAAGGCCGAGTGGCAACGTGTTATGCCAGAGAAGTGCAAAAAAAAAAGTCGACAGTCGTCCTCGTCGTGTTGTAGCGGTCATTGCAGCAAAGAGTAGTGCAAATGTTACTGACTGCATCATTTTTCTGTAAACGGTAATGTGAAGAGGGGTGTCCGGATATTTTGGCAAAGTATATTGAAAAAAATTAGAAATTGTGTAAAAATTTACATATAAATGTAATAATATTAATTTTGGGATACCGGTACTAAATTTTTAATTTTCTTTTTTTCTTTGCAGGTAAGATGTTATTATCATTTCTCATAAGCGTACTAAATTGGAATATTTCGTTAACGGTAAGAAAGTGTTTCTGTTTTTGTATTAAATAATAAAAATTAAACACAGGGTGGTAAGACCCTGAAAAAAACTGACTTTTCTGATAGAGGCTATCCTTTGTCAAATTAGAGAGGATAATAAAAAATTCTTTCTTTTTCAGGATAATTCTTCTTCTGTTATCCTCTTTACTTTGACAAAGGATAGCCTCTATCCGAAATATGAGATTTTTTCAGAGTCTTACCACCCTGTGTTCAATTTTTATTAATTATTATTTTTATTCCTTGTATCTCGTTCTTCTTTTTTTCTACATCCATTATTTTTGTTTTTGTTCTAATACATGAAAGCTTGACATCATTTTTAATATCATCGAGGGTAGCATCTTTAGATTTGTAGATTTTAATTACTCAATGTCAGTAAATTCAGATCACCTTAATATAATTAATATTATGGAGAAACAGGAGAAACAACATTCACTTGATCACAAAAAGTTTGCATTTATTGGTATAGATGTACACTGAGTTAGCAAAACTCATGGAATAGCAAGCACATTGATTGATAGGCATGGCTCACGAATTCACAGGGGTAACGGATTCTGGGAATGGACCATTAGACATTGTGGGAAGAGCTTGTATAAGTGATTAATCAGAAATGCCACGTCGTCGCGAGTTGACGTCTTTTGAACGGGGTATGATAGTAGGTGCCCGACGCATGAGATGTTCTATTTCGGCAGTGGTGCAGGAATTTGGCTTTCCCCACTCAACTGTCTCCAGGGTGTATCGGGAATGGCTGGATGAAGGCATCACAGTCCACAACAGGCACCATACCGGGCGTCCAGCTGCCCTGAATGATCGTGACCGGCGAATGATTCAGAGACCCAGCGTCATCGGACACGCCGGCGTGCATTTGCCACCAACCATCTTGGCTGGACTCTGCAACAGTGGCGTAACGTCATATGGTCAGATGTAAGGGAGGCACCGTGTGTGGCGCAGACCTCACGAAACGATGGATCCCGCATGCCAACAGGTGGTGGTGCAGGGTGGTGGGGCGTCAGTGATGGTCTGGGGTGCATTTTCCTGGTTTGGAATGGGCCCTCTGGTTATCCTGGACCAAACGTTGAATGGTCCACGGTATCGTCAACTCATCGGAGACCATCTGCACCCGTTTTTGACATTTCAACACCCTGACGACGTAGCAGTCTTTCAAGATGACAATGCTCCACCACATCGCTCCAATGTCGTCCGCGAATGGTTCGAGGAGCATGCAGGAGAGGTCCAACGACTGAGCTGGCCAGCCTGGAGCCCTGACATGAATCCCATCGAGCATATCTGGGATGCTGTTGAAGTCAGGCTCCGGGCAGCAACTATCTTCGGCTCTGCAGACTATCTGGTGTGAACTGCCTCCAGAAGTGTACCAGGGACTTGCAGACTCACTACCACGCCGTATTGCTGCACTCCACAGGGCCAGAGGTGGCCCGACCAGATATTAAGTAACTATCCCATGAGTTTTGCTAACTCAGTGTACATTTCGACCGGTCAGTACGCGAAGATTTCCCAATTCGAACAGAAAATTTATCAGATGAGTGGCCAATCAGAGAAACAACGTAGTAAATTCTATGATTGGTTACACAAAGAAGATTGGTTAAAGATAAGAAGCAGTAAGGAAAAACAAAAGCGGAAGGCCGATTAGAGATAGAGAATCTCTGGTTGGTTACAAACAAAAGAAGAAAGTTGAGAATGCGTTCTGATACAACCCCTGGAAAGAAGTTTCTAATATTTTTTGTTAAGTATCATCCGTTAATTAAAGATTTTTTTCTGAAAATATTTTAACTTAAAATCATTTTAATTTTTTTTATTCAAACAAGTCTTCTAACAATAAATAAAAAACAAACAATTCTATCTTTAATCAGTATTTTATAAATTATTTGTACACTGACAAAGGCTTGGGCAAAAAGTTTGTAATACTGGACTACCAAGGAAAAAAGTTTGTAATGTTTTCTTTATTCCTAACTAATATTTGGTTGCATGGCCCTTAGCCTTAAGGAGAGCTGCAATTCTTCGAGAAATTGCATTAGAGAATCAATTAAATTTTTGGACACATTTGGTGGAATTTCTTGCCAACTTTGCTTGATGGCATCCACAAGTTCAACTTTTTCAACTCTCATCAAATTTTTCAATTGGATTTAAATCCGGGCTCTTTGCTGGCCAATCCATTCTTGTAATGTTCCTTTCTTTCAGCATATCGGTCACAATTTTCGCGCGATGAGAGCTTGCATCGTCGTCCTGAAAAATTACATCATCATCAAACTGTTCCTCTATTGTCGGGATCAGAAAAGTATCAATCACGTCGCAATACACTTTTGCATTTACAGTTGACTTTAGAACGCAAAGTTTGCGGACATACAACCCCAGATCATGATGCCTTGTTTGAACTTTGGTTTCTGATTCAAACATTCTGGTAAAAACTTTTCTGATGATAGTCTCCACACAAACTTTTCAGCATCATCTCCTCCATTGACACAAATACGGCATTCATCACTAAAAATAACTTTTGAAGACGGACTTTAAGACCTCGGTGAAAAAGATGGTTATAGGCCGCTATTTTGAGATTGAATCCATTGTGAGAGTCTGCGTGGATAAAAGCTGGGATGTAATTCTTCTTTCGGTATATCTCATAATTAAGTTTAGTCTTCCCCACTGATGAAACGCAGATCTAAGAACGGTAATGAATTATCAACGAGGATGACAGCATTAAGATTGTTTTAAATCTTGAGTGCTATCCATAATCGAGAAAATATCGTCGACATTCATGTGCCAAATAATAGAAAAATATGGTAATGTAGACTTATTTATTTTATTTTTTTATTCATTTATTTATTATTTTTACATCATTCATACAAAACATTGCAAATACAGCAAAGTGTAAAGCCTATTGATAAGTATAAATAATATTAAAATCTAAGATACACAAATTAATAATAATAGAAATCCAAAAAAGCTAAAGCTTATACTATAGGATTTCTTAAAGAAATCAAACAAAGAGAGAGCAAATAGAGAAAAACAATAAACTTTAGTTAGATAGGAAAAGGAAACATAATATCAATTTGTATGCTTAACCAGTTTTTATTGGCCAATTTCAATTTCCGTTTATAGAATTCTTTTTTATTTCCATCGGAATATTATTGAAATTTTTTTTGGATGAAAATAAATATTGACGTGCTGCGAAAGTATAAATTATCTTGGTACTATACAATGTAGTTGGACATGTTAAAGAAAACCTGGTGTTATGAACAAAACATTTTTTTAAACCGATACAGCAACTTTGTGAATATAGATTCTCCTCAACTCAAAAAAAGAAGGGATTCGTTCTGCCCAAATACAACCTTTAAGATGTAGTTATGGAAATTATTTAATTTATACAGGGTGTTTCAAAATTATGTACAATGAATTTAGTGACATATTCTTCAGGTCAAAAGAAGACGAAAATGTTCTATAGCACTTTGTCTGGAAACGATTTGTTTGCGAGTAATCCAATATCATACAGTAGGGAAGCACGGTAGTTAGCGGACGATATTTTAGCAGTTCCAGCGTTTCGACCCAACACTAGGTTGAGTGGTTTGTTCCATTTAAACCTACTTTAGGGTTGTTCCATTAGTTGTGTACGGTTGTTTCCATTACTCTACATCCACTAGGAATATCAATTTCAGAACGTTTGCGTGCTTTGACATACGCATTACGATTTACGTAAAAAAAAATCATGTACACGTATTCCAGTGCACCTAATGTATGGTCTTGCGGACGGAAATGCTGTGGAAGCAAGAAGACTACCAAGAATGCTTTCCGAATAGATGTTTGCCAAATAACCGAACATTTGTATCTGTCGACAGACATTTGAGGAAGCGTGGTTCCTTTGGCCATAAAACAGGACAAGGGCGGCCTGTAGCACATTCTCCGGATGAGGAGGATGTGATAATTGATATCATACATGATGAACCACAGACAAGCACCCGTCGTATTTCTTCCGTGGTACACATTCCGCACTCATCTGTTTGCGCATTCTTCACCGTCAGCTTTTGCATCCATACCACCTGCAACTGGTTCAGGCACTGAACCCAACGGATTATCCACACCGACAACGATTTTGCCAATGGATACAACGTCGTCATGCTGCATACCCTAGTTGTCTCAGCCAGATACTTTTCACGGACGAAGCAACCTTCACCCGGACAGGAATCGTAAATTCTCACAACCAGCACCATTGGGCAGATGCTAACCCGCATGTTACCAGAGCTCGAGCGCATCAAGAGCGTTTCTCCGTGAACATTTGGTGTTGAATTGACGGAAATAACTTAATTGGCCCTTATGCGTTGCCGCCACGATTGACTGGGCGAACGTATCTTTTGTTTCTGCAGAATGCATTGCCAGAATTACTGGAAGATGTTCCTCTTTTGATAAGATCTAACATGTGGTTCATGCATGATGGCGCTCCAGCACACCTTAATGCTGCATACACGAATCGGGCGGACCGGTAGCCTGGCCTGCAAGATCACCCGACCTTAATCCCTTTGACTTTTTTCTGTGGGGTCATGTGAAAACGATCGTCTACAGCACAGAAGTTCCTAATATTATGGATCTGCGACAACGAATTGAAAATGCATGCCAAACCGTTCGTAATGCTGGCGACGAACTCTTCCATGACATCAGACGGTCGCTCATGCAACGAGCCGAAGCGTGGCGGGCGTGGCGGGCACTTTGAACAATTCCTGTAATTTGGAGCCACGAGTTTAGTTGGCTGTATCGCGTAAATAAATCGTTTCCAGACAAAGTGCTATAGAACATTTTCTTCTTCTCTTGACCTGAAGAATATGTCACTAAATTTATTGTACGTAATTTTGAAACACCCCGTATAAATGAGTCTTATATGTGCCTCCCCATAGCTTTTTTCCATATTGAAGAATGGAATAAAAGAAAGCATAATATGTTTCAAGCTGGAAGATTAATTTTTAATTGTTTTAATGTCCAGCCAATATGTTTTAGTATTTTATATAAGGAGACACAATGATATTTCCAACTAAGATAAGAATCGACTATAATACCCAAGTAATTAAAAAGACTACCATTTTCAATCTCTCCACAATTTGTTGTACAGCTGTTTCTACATAAACAACTATGAAAAAATACAGAGTTATGGTTTGAATAAATATCATAATAAGAAAATATTTGGAATTTAGATTTACTTGGGTTAAGGTGTAACCCACTATCATATAACCATTTGGATATCAGATTAAGGTCACTTTTCACATAAATTAAATTAGCAGTATATTCATTAGTATACAAAATAGCTAGATCATCTGCATCTGCATAAATAGAAACAGCACTATTAAAAAATATATTATTAATAAAAAAGTTAAATAAAATGGGAGCTAAAATGGTGCTCTGAGGTACACCTCTCTCCAGGAATAAAGAGTTACTAATTTTTTGACAACAGGTCTTTCCAGCAAATATGATCTAAACCAGTCATTAGTCAAGCCTCTAACTCTAGCATTATGTAGTTTCAATAATAAAAAATTATGATGAACAGAGTCAAATGCCTTTGTTAGATCCAGGTATAGAAAGAACGGATTCAATCCATTATCCATAGCGTGTACTACTTGTGTAGGTATCATTTGAAGAAGGGGCTCAGTACTACCATTCTTCCGGAAGCCATATTGTTTTTCAGAAATTAAATTATATTTCTCCAAATAACCAACAAGGCGAAATTTCATTGCTGATTCAAAGACCTTAGAGAGAGGAGATGTAATGGTTATAGGCCGGTACTTACCAAAATCATTCTTATCTCCACTTTTATGAATAGGGATGATAAGTGAGGATTTTAACAATTGTGGAAAAACACCGGTATTAAATGACAGATTTATTAGGCAAGAAAGAGGAGATGCAATTAGCATAATATCAGATCGTCGAATTCGAGAGGAAAAGGAAATAAAAAAATTCGGCGATCCGACTCTGAAGCAAAGAAAAGGGAGAGGAAGAAGCAATCAGACAAAGCAAGTGAAAGGGATGAAAAATAGCTACCCGCCACCTAAGAAGAATATTAGATCAGGCGGAAAAGTCTAGAAAGGTGAGCCGGGTCGCTCATTGGATAAAACGAGCGACATGCAAGAACGGCTCGTTAATGACCGAAATAAAAGGTGGGAACGAAGAAGAAAAAAGGGGAAAGCGTTTCGATCTGATGGCGAGCAGAGGAAGAAAACCCTCGAGCTCAGCGAGGGAGGAAAATTTCTACGAGCAAAGGCAAGGAAAACGAATAAGAAGTCTCCCGCCGATCCGATGCCCGAGTGAGCGACATTGGTTTAGCCAGGGTGAGGAAGTACGACCAAGAACGGAAGTACGACAACCGAGGAGCATCCAAGCCATCACGTCTGCCCCGCTACGCAGGCAAGTGTCAGATATGGAACTTATATCAACAGAACTTTCTGTTATTCATGCTTTAGAGACCCGCCGAGCGTGAGGAAACGAGCGAGGCGACGAACGTTTCCTAGTTAGGCACTAACCTCATCATATTCCCCAGCGGAACCGATGACTATTGAGGCTGCCTGAAAGGACGCCAGACGCACAGTGACTAAAGGACATTTAGCCGATTGCTTTGAACCATCGGGAGGCCGAACGAACGATTCGCCCCGAGCCACGACAGATATCCAAGCCCTGCCCGGGGAAGTGCTCGCCGCGAGTCATGCCCCATCGGCTTAAAGAATCTTAATTTCAACGAAAGGAACTTTAAAAACCGAACCTGCGCCCATTCCCGATATACATGACCCAGCTAATACGATAATTCGGTCTACAACAGGAGAGATGTCAGAAGATATCGGCTCTTCGACTCCGAGCGCCATACCCAGCCCGACATCGGACGACCACGGCACTGCAAGCGCGAGCCACGCAGAGATCTTTCGCCGCGAGCCGCGCTTGGCTGTCCCGTCTCCGTTAAGGGGTACAAATCTAATCCTTTAATTTTATTCTTAACGATAGTTATGATAAACACATTAAGAAGTTAAGTGTAACTCGTAATTCTTTCTTCGAATTATCATATGCTGTGCTCTTTAAATTCGTATTAATCGTCTTCCTCATAATTATTGCTCATTGGACTAAGCTAATACTTAACATTTTACGTCTATCAATACAGTATTGGACAACGCTCTGGTAAACCCGCAAGGGTCGCCAGTATCCAAGACAGTGGTGACCAGAAGACGAGGACCTCGCCAATACCTACTTTCTCGCCAGATCCACGTAGAGGCCTGCTTCCCGATAAAATTCGACACACCATTGATGTCAACCAGGACTTATGAACTTTTGATGAACTTTATTGATTTTCAAAATTGACTTTATTCTTGTACGATTATATTTTCCATTTAAAGAAGAAAAATTAAATTCTTAAGCTAAATATTAAGTTTTCTGTCCTTCTCCTTTCTCTATCCACGACTGGTAACGATTTGAGTAAATTGCTGATTTTAAATTTTTATCTAATAAAAGTCGTGAGACATATTAATGATATTTCAAAATTTTTGCACTAATATTGTCAAAAAAGGAATTATTTGAAGGTTTCAATTTAGAAATGTGACGAACAACCTCACAATCTGTCACTGGTGTCAAGAAGAAGTTGGCTGGCTTTTTTGCGAAGTTTTAGTTTCACTATTCGATAGCTGCATCGCTGTTTTCACTCCTATCATTTCAAACCATGGAATTGTAAACCCAGCTTGAAATGGCCCTGAAAAGTGATGAAATGCTGTCTATGCTGCAAGATAGTCAGATCAATCAGAATGTGAGACCATTGAAGGTGAAACAGGCGATGATACTTCGCAGCTTAAATTTTCCGAAAGCTCTGATTCTTCAAGTGATTGTGAACCACTGGGACAGGACGAAGATAGGCTACATTGACTTTATCTGTCGTTTAAAGACTTTTGAATTTAACTTCGAAACAAAAATATGACTATGAAATTATGTTTTAGCACCCCAAAATCCGAGCTATCGACACATTCCTACATCGGCCGATCTTGGAGGTCCAGAGGACGTCGAGGACAACGTCGTGGCGTTTCAAGAGGAAACAGCAGTCAAATTGCAGTAGTTCCACATGATGATACAGCAGATGACAATATATTCGACATAGAAACAGAGTGAAGCTGAAGAAAATTTGGTTGCTCTTGATGGAACTATGAGGGAGCTGATGAAAACTGCTGATTGTACTTCTGGTAGACGCTCAAAACAGAACATTTTGAAGGAGAAATATGGAATTACAGCGTATGCGAAAAGAGCTGTTTTTACTGGAAATCCAGCTAGTGCGTGGCGCTTATTCATTGACAAGTTTATCCTTGATAACATTATCATGTGCACTAGTACGTTGTAAAAGCATTTTCTTATGTAAGAAAAGACGGAACCCGTCCCGATGGTGAACGTTTGTCTGACCATGTGGTCATGCGTTTGATGCAACCCTACTTAGGCAAAGGAAGAAATGTACTAACTGATAATTTTTATACCTTTGTGAAACTGGCAAAACAATTAAAAGAAAAAAGTACAAGCCTTCTGGGAACAGTGAACAAAATTCGAAGAGAAATTCCCGTTCCTATAAAACAAATGAAGGAAGAATTACATTGCAGAAAAGTCTACAAGCATGATGGAATAATCCTGACTGTTTATGAAGGAAAACGGAAGAAAAATGTTGTTGTTCTAAGCACTGTGCAGTCTGACGTAAAAAAATGCAGATAACGCCAGCAAAACCCCAGACGCAGTGCAGTGCTACAACGCAACAAAGTATTGGATGGATATCGTTGACCAAATGGCTAAGAAATACCGGGCTTTGCAAAAGTTCTGTTACACTCGTGACGACCCTCAAAGAAATGGACACGACGATGTTCACGATGCAGTTAGACATGTTTTTATTGTGCCATCATGTAGAATAACATTCTAATTAGTCATTTAATCAATGTACCCACCATCTGCATCAAGAACCCGCCTTGCAAACTTTGCGAATGTAGTCCTTCCTCTTTTTGGTCCACACGCGGTTGACAGATGTTGTCAGCTCGTCGACGTTGCTGTGACGGACCTTGCAGGCCTTCCCCTCGACATGCACCCACACGCTGTAGTCGAGTGGATTGAGGTCTGGCGACTGCGGAGGCCAAAAGCCCTTCGACCAGAAAGTTATGTTGGACCCCAACCAGTTTTGCACAGTGTTGGCCGTGTGGGCAGGGGCACCGTCCTGTTGAAAGATGTAGTCCGCATTTCTTCACCCAGGGAAGGACTTTTGTGGCCAGGATGTCCTTGTAATCAGTCGCTGTTAGCCGGTATCCACTTGGGAACCACACGGGTGGCATTTTCTCGCCATTCGACGCCACGATTCCGAGCATCATCACAGAGGCCGGGTGCTTGGTTGTAGACACGTAGCGGACCTTGGAGATGTCCTGGCCGAAGCTTACCACGCAGTTGTTTTGCTTGTTGACGACAGGATCGACCGTGAAGGTCTTTTCGTCAGAGAAAATGACAATTCGCTCGCCATGACTCTTCAAGTCGTTGAGAAGACGGCGACAGCGCTCCGGACGTTGTTCCCGTATCCGATCCGTCAGCAGAGGCCTCATGCTCTTTCCACCTTCTTCTTTGACCGCTCTGGACACTGTGGACACCGAAATTTTCTTTTTCTTTGCAAGCGCAGTCATTTTGAGCGTCAGGTCTTGTTCGAAGGCTTTTCTCACAGCCAAACGGTTGACGACCTGAGGTCTACCTGAACGAGGTTGATCTTTAAGGTCTCTCCCATTCTTGACCCTGTCTGCAACTCTGTGGATGGTCATCCGGCTGACTTTGAGGAGCTTGGCAATCTCGGACTTCGTGTGGCCCGCGCGCAGGAGAGCAGCGATCTCTACTCGTTTCGTTTCCATCGCTTTTGTCGTGGACATTAAGATCACTCAGAGGTTAACACGTAATTACCAATATATTGCTTGATCCTTTTGTGGAAATGGAATTATCCAAATCATGAGCAGTCCATTTTTTGGGGGATGTAAAGAGTGTAACAGAACTTTTGCAAAGCCCGGTATACCGTCCGGATAAATACAAGAAGATGGCCTGTTCACTCCTTTCAACATACACTGGATCTGGAAGCAATAAACGCATATGCGCTCTACAAAGAAAAAAAATACGGAAGGGTGTTTCTGCAAAACTTGGCCACAGAGCTGTGTAAGGAAAACATGGAACAAGAAGATTTCCTGACACTGATAACGCAGAACAACTTGAAGAAGAAGCAATTGAGACAGTGAAGAGAACAAAACATTGTCAGATTAAGACAAATTGCAAAAAAAATCACTCTATTGGAGTGTGTAAGCAATGTAAGAAAGCTGTTTACGGCACTGCCAACGCTAAATGTTGTTACGTTTGTAAAAAATGCAAAAACTAGCCTCTGAACATCAGAGGAATTTATTTTTTGTATTTAAAATTATAAACAAACGGGAAATTAAAAACTACTTTTCCTATTATCTGGTAGTTCTTGTATTTGTATACACTTAAGGTTAACATTTAAAAAGAAAAAAAAATGTCTACATCAATTCTTAAGGGAGGAGTCATAATGACAACGGGCATTCAGGTTAGTTGGAAATCTGGCATCGTAGTGTTAATGGCCCTGTATGGATGTCTATCCATGATCATTTGTCAGATTTATGAGACGCAATCTGTGGCACTACTTTGCCACTTTCCTTGAAGAGGTTAACCATATTTCCCAGACTCCTATAAATGCTGCACAATTGGTTGTGATCAACGACACCTGTAAAAGCAGAGCTAGATACGACCGAATCATAGGATTTGCCCTCTACGACTTTGGTGCTTTAGAGCCTTTTGACTTGGGGATATATAGGACAATTGGTGTAGCTACATGTGGATACATTTAGGGGTTATCATTAATACAATCCGTCGTCTTGTGAGCATCAGCTCATTTAATACATTAAGACGATTCTGTACAACCTTGGAAGACGTGACCAAAACCTAAGCAGGTGTATCACTCCAAGGGTCTTTTGCTACCTCTAAATATTTCTACAATTAGCTAGAAGTAGGAAGGACTACGTTCAGTATTCTAAAGGATAACCAAGACTATAGGCATTTCAACAGCACCGATAGCTTTTATTTTAAATTATTGATGAAAAATAGGAAAGAAAATTCCACAGCCTGGATTCGAACCTTTGCCTCAGACTGCCAACGCGCTAACCAATTGCGCCACTGAGAACATGAAAGCTAAACGCTATTTACATGTTCTTAGGGCTTGATTAGAGAACATGCTGGCTGGGACCATCTTTCCTAAGGCGTAATATTCATAAAGAATAACTCATGATTGTTCTGTGAGGGTTTTATCCTGCGCCAGGCTGTGGAATTTTCTTTCCTATTTTTCATCAACAATTTGAACAGCTGACGTATGGTATAGGATAATCCTCACAGAACAATCTTTTATTTTAAGACTGATTACCTTTTCTGGAAAATAATTAACCTTTCTGAGGTCTTCGCAAAAGTCTTCGAGGTTCTAAGTTATATCAAAGTTTCGAACAGCGTATTTCAGCATTTTTTCGGACTTAAGTTGATGATGATGGATTTTTATCACATTGTTGCTTTACACTGCAAACACCAAAATTTTATCTGTTCTTCCTGTACATTAAATACAATAGAGCACAATAAATCCAGTAAAATAACTAAATCAAAAAAAAAAATACCTCACATGATTCATTGACTCTATGATTGGCCAAAATCTCTGATTGGTTATAATGGCTTAAATTAGAAGCCTTATTGCAGGCTTGTGATTGACGTTTTTGATTGGTGCGTAGGATTTGCTAAAATTTGATAACAATAACTGAAGTTTTAATAACAATATCTAAAGTTGTGATTATAACAAACGATGGATTTTCAGTGTATTTGTATACACTGAGTTAGCAGAACTCATGGGATAGTTAGTTAATATCTGGTCGGGCCACCTCTGGCCCTGTGGAGTGCAGCAATTCGGCGTGGTAGTGAGTCTGCAAGTCCCTGGTACACTTCTGGAGGCAGTTGACACCAGATAGTCTGCAGAGCCGAAGATAGTTGCTGCCCGTTCGTGGGTGGAGGATCCAGTGCCCGGAGCCTGACTTCAACAGCATCCCAGATATGATCGATGGGATTCATGTCAGGGCTCCGGGCTGGCCAGCTCAGTCGTTGGACCTCTCCTGCATGCTCCTCGAACCATTCGCGGACGACATTGGAGCGATGTGGTGGAGCATTGTCATTTTGAAAGACTGCTACGTCGTCAGGGTGTTGAAATGTCAAAAACGGGTCCAGATGGTCTCCGATGAGTTGACGATACAGTGGACCATTCAACGTTTGGTCCAGAATACCCAGAGGACCCATTCCAAACCAGGAAAATGCACCCCAGACCATCACTGACGCCCCACCACCCTGCACCACCACCTGTTGGCATGCGGGATCCATCGTTTTGCGAGGTCTGCGCCACACACGGTGCCTCCCATCAGCGTGGTACAGTTGATATCGTGACTCATCTGACCATATGACGTTACGCCACTTTTGCAGAGTCCAGCTAAGATGGTTGGTGGCAAATGCACGCCGGAGTGTCCGATGACGCTGGGTAAGCATTGGCACCCGTGTAGGGCGACGGCTGCCAAACCCGAGGGCATGCAGATTCCGACGGATTGTCCACCGAGAGACGTTTCTAGTGCGGCCTGTATTGAACTGGTCTGTGATTTGCTGCACTGTTGCGCTCCTGTCTCTCTGAATCATTCGTCCCAGGTGTCGCCGGTCACGATCATTCAGGGCAGCTGGACGCCCGATATGGTGCCTGTTGTGGACTGTGATCCAGCCATTCCCGATACACCCTGGAGACAGTTGAGCGGGGAAAGCCAAATTCCTGCACCACTGCCGAACTGGAACATCCCATGCGTCGGGCACCTACTATCATACCCCGTTCAAAAGACGTCAACTCGCGACGACGTGCCATAGGTGGATTAATCACTTATCCAAGCTCTTCCCACAACGTCCAATGGTCCATTCCCAGAATCCGTTACCCCTATGAATTCGTGAGCCATGCCCATCAATCAATGTGCTTGCTATCCCATGAGTTTTGCTAACTCAGGGTATAACCTTTCTGTTTCGCACAAACAATAATAGCAGCCAATTGATAACATTAACCCTTCTGCACAAAAATAAATATACATGTATGAGAGATTTTTTTTTACCAATTTCATTATTAGGTAATCCGATTATTTCCTGTCAGTGCATTAGATAATAAGTAACCTAGTAGAATAATCAATTAATATCGCTCACAGTAGCTTTAAATTAAGATTTCGGAAATAATGAATTAATAAAAACGATTGAAAGTAAAATTTTAATGGTACGGTTAATAAAAACGCCTAAGAGCATAATGTGTATACGATGTACCCAACAAGTCAGACTTAAGTAACCGAGGAGCATAAGATTGTTTTATCTATTGAAAGAAGTAGAAAAGATACATCAGCAGTTTAATGTGGTTTAACTAAAGAAGAATAATGAGCTAGCAAAATAATGGAAACCACTTTGTCACAATAAGGATTTAATAAAATAAGAGTTTAATCTATACATATAAAGCACATTGTTTGTATGCATATTTGTACGAGGGATGGTCATACATGGGAAGGGCTTATCACTATCGACCAGGAGAGTGAGACACTATCAGCAAAGCGGTCGTTACTTTTAGAGAGGATTTTCGCGACTGTTTTCGGACGGTTGCGACCAGTCGGACTTATTGGAAATCCCAAAGTTACATTTGTATTAACCATAAATTAAATATTCTATCTCAATCTCTCTTTTTTCTCTATAAGCGGCTTGGCGTCCTACCTAATGTCCTCTTTTTTTTTTTTTAATTGAATTTTACCCAATTTATTCATTAGATTGCTGAATTCCATTCAACTTGATTTTAATGTGCAGCGAAGCGCACAGGCCCTGCTAATAAACAATAAATACTAAGTACATATGATGACTAGGTCATCTTCATGAGCATGTTCACCTTCTTCTTTTCTTATAGCCTGCAGATCGGATCTTGAGCCTTGACTATTTCACTGCGCATTCAGGAAACTAACTGGTCGCTTAAACAGTCAGGGTCATTGTTAGTTCTTTTTTTGTGAGATTATTTTTTTTGTATTTTTTTTTCTTGTTTTGCTGTCGTTTTGAGAGTTTCTGTATATCGGCGTTTATTTTGCGCATATATTTATTATATATTTATTTATAAAAAACCTGTATATTTATTTTATTTTATAAAAAAATAACAATTCTTCCGAGGAGCTTCTGCTTTGACTTTTGCCGTGGTTGCTTAAAACAACGACACCGGAAAGACATAATCGAAGACCAATCATGACGTCGTGCGCAGAAACGGCGACCCAGGATCCACAAAGAATTGGTGACTGTTTTAAATATACAGGATGAATACAAAAGTCTGAACCCCACTTTTATTTTTTGAACCGAAGCAGATATGTCAATTTTGATGAATCCAATGAATAGGAAGTTGTGGGTGGCCTATGCCATGGTGCACTTTTCATCATCCCAAATATACAAATTAAGACACATTCAAAATTTATCTCAAAAACCGTAAGGGATAGAGAAAAAAAAACCCAATCGCAAACTTGTTCAGCATAAAAAAACAAACAAAACAAAAGAAAATCATCCCCATCGGACCAACCAATCACCCACAATCACGTGGTGAACTGTTTGTAGCTTACAAACAGTCACACTGCACAAACAAGTTACTTTAAATAGTTTAACAAAAAAGTTAATCAACAAAATACTTCGTTAGGGTATCTGTCTCGATACAACCTAACTGCAGCATGTAGATTTCTCCTTGCCTCTCCGAAGCAGAAGAACATGTTGACCATTTCCGGAACAGTGTAGCTTGCCATCCTGGAATTGTTCTGTCTTCTGTGTGCTGAAACATGCCTTTTACTTGCTTTTCCGCATGAAAGTAAATGTGGCTATGGTAATTTATGTTAATTTTTTGATTTGCATGCTTTACATGGTGGAAATATCAACATTCAGTTTTCCTTGTGCAGTGTAAGCTGCAAACAGTTCACCACGTGATTGTGGGTGATTGGTTGGTCCGATTTGGATGATTTTTTTTTTGTTTTGTTTTGTTTGTTTTTTTTTATGCTGAACTTGTTTGCGATTGGGTTTTTTTCTCTATCCCTTACGGTTTTTGAGATAAATTTTGAATGTGTCCTAATTTGCATATTTAGGATGATGAAAAGTGCACCATGGGATAGGCCACCCACAACTTCCTATTCATTGGATTCATCAAAATTGACATATTTGCTTCGGTTCAAAAAATAAAAGGGGGTTCAGACTTTTGTATTATGAATGCTTATAAGCACATAAGAGAAAACTGCTGCTATTCTACTGAAGACAAACTTAAATGTCAGGAAATAATAAATGAATAATACTAACTAAATAATTGAAATTAAAATAGACAGGATCTATTAAAAGAAAAATTGTCATTAAAATGGAGGCTATTGAGTAAACGAGACATGGGATTACACAATAATACCGATCAGTGGAGTTCTCTTAAAGAGTGCTCCAATAATCGATTCCATTATAGGAAAACTGCTTAGGACGTAACTTTAAAACCACAGAGCGAAACAGAATATGAATGTTACTCGTAAAGAGACATTGTCGAACACCATATATTCGACGTTCTAAAGAATCTGATCTAATAGACATAGGGTGTGATACTTGATTAGTTTTAAATTTGAAATATTCAGGATGCTAATTGTCATTAAGACAGACGAAAACCGTCGTGGCTTATTTCTTTCTAAGTTATAGGACAGCCTTGATAGTATATTTAGAGCGCTAAAATCATGCTTCTTTCAAATTAGGACTCACTTTCTCTTTCTCAGATCATGCTAAAGGGAACAAGGTTCCGGAGATGAACAAAACAGTTATATCAGCCTATGTCCGGAAATGGACGGCGAGTCTGCAATGAAGCAATTAGTACTGGTACATGACCTTACACATTACAAGGCATTAATTTCATTCATCTTCGAGAAGATGTTCATGGGATGCAATACAAGCTTCCACACTTCGCATCACTCTTTTTTGTGCATTGGTTTGTGCTGTCTATCAGGAATGTAGCTCGGTAAATCCGTACAGCCTCTCGACCGTGTGCTTGACCGTAGACGAAAATCATCTCGGCTTGTTCTTGGAAGTAATAACGGACCATTTTGCTTCAACCTCGCTCAAATCACACAATCTGTAACACAGTATTGTTATGCATACCTGGCCAAGTATGCATTTGCGGACATGCATTGATATGATTTTCTTTGCTCCCTTTCCTGTCAGGAATCCCCTCCTGAAGTTTGTCTCCTTACTTTTTATTCACCCTGTATAGTATTTATATATGCAAGATAAAGCTAATTACGTGGAAGCTATCATGTGAAGACCCTCACTTCCTATGGATCTATGCAGGAATCTAACTACTTAATGATGTCAGGTCCATTTCCGAGGCATAATTACAAGACAAGGATTTTCTTTGGCAGAAGAAATGGTCTGGCACTTTCTGGCGTCGATCTTTCACAGTAGGATGAAACGAAGAAGAAATCAGTGACGTCAGGTAGCTACGGGGTTCGTCACCAGGTGATTTGTCAGAGAGAAAAAGTGAGCGACGGAATGCGTAGAGGCGGCGTTTGAAGGGACAGGATCCGAGTTTCGACGAAGGGAACTTGGCGTCGGAGCTGTCGGCCGGGCGAAGGAACGTTTATGCTTGAGGACAGCGAAGCGAGACGAGGACGCATGGAAATGGAGCAGAGACGACCGTGCTCGCCGAGCCAAGTAAGACTGTTGGTTTTCTTTCTTCACGCCGGGTAGAGAGAGGGTTAAACTGTTGGCAGGAGCCCTCGACATTCCTCTCCGTATTTGACTTAGCGTTTTGGGTCGGATATCGGCTCCGTCAATACTGCGTAGAGGGATCTCTCGCTAATATGTGCTGAAGGAGTTTTCCCTTGTGGGCTGCCGGTATTCTTAGAACACAGAGTGGGGCGTTTATACTGGACTTAATACAAGTTTCTTTACGTTTGGGGCCCTCTCTTTCTCTTCTGTGGTGTATTTACGGCAGAGTACGGCAGTTTATAGTTGTTGCTGTCTTATTACGTATTGATAGGCAGAGCAAAGCTAACCGTGGCTGGTTGGCATTTCTACTACGATGTTTATTTACTTCATGGACGTCTAGTGCTGAACTTTGGTTCCCAGAGAAGCGTGACTTATGTAAAATTACATATTAAGCTTCATGTGCTGTCATTTTGCTACGAGGGTTGTACCAAAAGTAAGGTTCCCATATTTTTACAAGTAGAAAACATTGTTTATTGTTATTAATTTATACATCGTTGAAAAGCTTACACTGTTGTCTATTTTTCAACATAGTCTCCATTTTTTTCGACACACTTTTGAAGACGGTGCTCCAGCTTTTGTATTCCTAAGTCGAAGAAGTCTCCCGCCAATCCGTTGAGGAAGCGTGTGCCGTGGGAACCTTCAGGAATGCGTTCAACAAGTTCACGGACAGTGACCCTCCGATCTTTCAGCAGCTCACTGTTGATCTTCTGGGCAATCGAATCCGAAACCGGCGGTCTTCCACTCCGTTCTTCATCGTGAACTTCCGTGCGACCCTCAGCAAAAGCCCTGCACCATTTTCGGACGTGCTGAACGGACATGCACTTTTCACCATAAACCTCAGTCAGTTGCCGATGAATCTCCACGGGCGGTAACTTCCTTGCGTGGAGAAACCGGATTACTGCTCGAACCTCGCACTTGGCGGGAGCGGCGATCAACACTTCCATCTCTGACTGCTGCCAAGCGAACACTGAGCGCCGTAGCGAATCGCTCGAGAGTGGGCTCGAGAGTGCGGGAACCACTGCGCACGGCACTGTTGTCGGATTTAGCCTAGCACCTTCCCTCGAGGCTGTAGCTCATTGGGAACCTTACTTTTGGTACAACCCTCGTAGTACCCATTTCCTATCTGTGTGAAATAGTAGAATCTACTAAGTTTGTCAGGTCACTCAATTCTTTAAGCTAAGGTAATAATTTTCGCTAATACTTTTTCTGTATAAGTCCATTGAATTGTATAGCAGTAACTAAATCCCACAGGGAGAGAAATAATTTGTTATGACAACCTTATCTATGGTCACTGCAACAATATTTTATGGTTACTCCTGTCCCATCAATATTTATTGTTGTGTGGACAAAACTGTTTTGATAGTGTGTTTTGATCAGAGAACAATTCTCTTTATTAATCTCATTCAATAAATATTCTTGTCAGAACAATACTCTTTTGTTACCACACTAAAACAGCACTGCTAGAGCAACGATTTTTCCATGCATGGATAATGGATATTGATGACACATCAATAGTTTTCTGCTCCTACAGCAATAGAGCTATGGGCCACTTGACAACATTTATTTTAATGATAATACTGGATATTGATAACGCATCAATAGTTTTCTGCTCCTATAGCAATAGAGCTATGGGCTCTTTTACAGTTTATATTTTCATTATACCATATTAAAATTAGTGTATACGTTCTGTTTTTTGAAAACACAAAAAAAAGAAATAAAATTATATATAACAGGTATGTTAGAAGTATCAAGTTCATTTCATGAGAAGTGGGAATATACTGTGGATAAAGACATGATGCAAAAAAGACGAACCTCTTGTCCACAAACGTTTTAATGGGCGAATATGTATTTCGATCTCTTTGAGATCATTATTCACGCAAAATAGGGAAATCAACAAAGCAAGCTATTTATTAGAAAAAGAGGGGCCGTTGAGTCTCTCCAAAGGACCAATCAACGAACACGTCGAACGTCCAATGGGAGAGTCAATCGAATTAATAGTTCTATTTCATGAATTAATAGTTGTAACATGTATGAATAACTCTATTTCCTTTTTTGTGCACACCATGGTTTCAGAAAAATTGTACGGGGCTGTGTTGGAGCACGGCCGCTAGTTAAGTCGTAAAATACGTCTTGTGGCTACATGGTGAATAAGAAATACTTTTGTACAACACAATTTAAACATTTTAATTTCTAACATAAAGTGTTCAAACAACTAATGTACTTGCAATATATCAAGGGGGCAGGTGTAACTCGGTTGTCTCGCCTTTCTTAACGTATTGGTGGAGTTAAGAAAGGCGCGGTTAATTACAGGTTGGGTGACCGCCTGGAAACGTCCATCGCCCCCCGTGCTTCGGAGGGCACGTTAAGCCGTCGGTCCCGGCTGCTACTGTTTCCTGTGACAGTCGTTAATTGGGGGATAGTACAATAGACTCATAGAGTCGCAGTGCTCTGGTTTCTAGTATAACCACTTTGGTTTCTCGTATAACCACTTCGGTTTCGTGTTAAACCACCCCTTACAGTTCATTAAGCATTAAGCAATATATCAAAAGATCGGAATAAAACTGTAGATTTGTATAAAAAACAAACAAACAAACATCCTTCTTCTTTCTATATATATAACTAGCAAAGGTACCCGGCGTTGCCTGGGATAATTACACTTGGAGGTAAACAGAACAATCTCAAAAAATTAAATTAAATTTTGCAATATGTTAAAAATAAACACACAAAACGCTTAGAATTAATACAGTAAAAATTCTTAATGAAAATTCGAATAAAATTTTTTAAAGGCTCACAATGGCTGGACCTCTCCAAGGATGCCACTGCTAGTCTAAATAATTTCTTACTCACGTAATCTTATTTCAGAAGTACACTTGATGTAGTCGACAAAGGCAGCGGCCATGAAATTATTTTGGGCCTTTTCAGATGAAGTGAATTCTAAAAATTCGTAGCACGCTGATTCGACACTTATTTTTTTAGGAACAAAACCGTGCTGAATTGGGGTAATGAGACCGTATTCATTGGTAAAATGAGATAAACGCGCAAAGAAAAGCTTTTCGAAAATATTTGCAAAAACTGGAAGAGTTTTTATCAGGCGATAGTTAGTGAGAGACTTGTGCGCTTTTTTGAAAACGGGTGTGACTCTGGGCAATTTAAGGGCTGCGGGAAAACTTCCGTTTGTTGAGGAGTATTACGAAAAGCAACAATCACAACTAAAGAAAAATCTAAGGGGGGTCAGGTGTGAAAGAAGATTTTAATTAGAAAACTTTAGGAACAACTTTTGTAGGGTTTAATTCGATTGATGTACTGTCATTCGGATCATTACTACTTTCTCAATTTGAGAGGTATTTAAAACACACTCATCGGTATCCTCAACGTCACCTGCAGAAGTGCGGTTTCTGGAACTTGCGCCTAGCAACTAAATTCTCTTCGACGCAGTGAAAAGTTCCCCACCGACTAACTTCAGGCGGCTCTCCAGAAGTGGTTCCGGGATACGCCATAATATGGAAGCTGCCGAGAAGATAGCAGGTATTGTCGGGAGAGTAACGTGCACTCACTTAGTCTTAATAGTAAGCGTGAAGAAAAAAATTTATAGTGTTAACCATTTTTGAACGCCTAAATAAATTTAATTCCTAGAAAGTCAGTCTTCAAGCAAATTGTACTCCAATGGAAACTTTTCCTTCTTGAAGCTGCCACTGATTGAACCTTTCAATCATTTTTGGGTTGGGTTAATAAACAATTTTCATGTTTATAGTTGGAGGAATTTTCTATTTATTTGTATTTAATCTAATTCCCAACGTTTTTAAATTTAAGTTTAAAAATTCCTCTATTAAAACTGTTAGTGAAAAACTTAAGCGCTATAACTTAGCCAAGTATGATTTCAATTTAATATCAAGGAATTAAGCTGGCACATTAAGAATAAGTTTATTACTAATTGTGCGTATTTCCTTGGAGCTTGAAGATGTGTGAATAGTGATAGACCAGGAAAGCATTAAGAATACAGGGTGTTTCATAATTGGTGTCCCGTCTTTAGGTCCAAATAACGACTCAAGGGGAGCAGATTGGGGGAAAATGAATATTGGTTATTTGGTTTTAATGTCCCCTAATTCAGAATAAAAACATTTCGCGTCCCTGGGGATGAAGGGGTAAATTTTGAAAATTTTAATTTTGTAGGGGTAGGGGTTATACCCCATGTGTTATTTAGAAAATAGTTGAGCATCATGTAAAATGTGGGTTTAGCAAAAAACCCGGTGAAAAAATCTTATCTCCTGCCCTTTATCGAGTGGGTAAAGTGAAAAATATGGCAATTATGAAATACCCTATATAACAATTGTGCGTTGTACAGCAATTAAAGTTCTATTTTGACATGGCCATGAAAAAAACTACTGGACCAAAAAGGTACACTGAGTTAGCAAAACTCATGGGATAGTTACTTAATATCTGGTCGGGCCATCTCTGGCCCTGTGGAGTGCAGCAATACGGCGTGGTAGTGAGTCTGCAAGTCCCTGGTACACTTCTGAAGGCAGTTGACACCAGATAGTCTGCAGAGCCGAAGATAGTTGCTGCCCGTTCGTGGGCGGATGAACCAGTGCCGGAGCCTGACTTCAACAGCATTCCAGATATGCTCGATGGGATTCATGTCAGGGCTCCGGGCTGGCCAGCTCAGTCGTTGGACCTCTCCTGCATGCTCCTCGAACCATTCGCGGACGACATTGGAGCGATGTGGTGGAGCAGTGTCATCTTGAAAGACTGCTACGTCGTCAGGGTGTTGAAATGTCAAAAACGGGTGCAGATGGTCTCCGATGAGTTGACGATACCGTGGACCATTCAACGTTTGGTCCAGGATAACCAGAGGGCCCATTCCAAACCAGGAAAATGCACCCCAGACCATCACTGACGCCCCACCACCCTGCACCACCACCTGTTGGCATGCGGGATCCATCGTTTCGTGAGGTCTGCGCCACACGCGGTGCCTCCCATCAGCGTGGTACAGTTGATATCGTGACTCATATGGCCATATGACGTTACGCCACTGTTGCAGAGTCCAGCCAAGATGGTTGGTGGCAAATGCACGCCGGAGTGTCCGATGACGCTGGGTAAGCATTGGCACCCGTGTAGGGCGACGGCTGCCAAACCCGAGGGCATGCAGATTCCGATGGATTGTCCACCGAGAGACGTTTCTAGTGCGGCCAGTATTGAACTTGTCTGTGATTTGCTGCACTGTCGCGCTCTTGTCTCTCTGAATTATTCGTTCCAGGTGTCGCCGGTCACGATCATTCAGGGCAGCTGGATGCCCGGTATGGTGCCTGTTATGGACTGTGATGCCTTCATCCAGCCATTCCCGATACACCCTGGAGACAGTTGAGCGGGGAAAGCCAAATTCCTGCACCACTGCCGAAATGGAACATCCGATGCGTCGGGCACCTACTACCATACCCCGTTCAAAAGACGTCAACTCGCGACGACGTGCCATTTCTGATTAATCACTTATCCAAGCTCTTCCCACAACGTCTAATGGCCCATTCCCAGAATCCGTTACCCCTGTGAATTCGTGAGCCATGCCCATTAATCAATGTGCTTGCTATCCCATGAGTTTTGCTAACTCAGTGTATAATACTTGGTAATATTATACAAGTGGGCATGGGAAGTTCATACCCGTTGGCCTCCTACGCTCTTCTAATTGGTTTTCAGACGGCAACAATGTAGAAAAAATAGGCGATATCTCACCAACAATATGCACGGACCTTCAAAGCAAGGCAAAGTTTGGGCCAACAGTCGGCAGGTTGTCTTTTTTTATCAACATTTGGCTGTTTGTGTTCCTATGTTGCATCAAATGGGCTGATATTAAATGCTTGCTTTAAGGAGGCTTATAGTTTTAAGGGGCTTAATAATAATAAGGACGGCTGAAGTTAGGCGGATGCCCCAAGCGATAAAAATTTTGGGGCCTTTAAACTGAAGTTATGAGCCTCAATTTTGGAGCCCTCAAAATTTACTGCTATTTGATTTTAATTATTAAAGCTTCCTTCCATAATATATATTAACTTACTTTCAATTACTTAATTAATTGCCCGTTAAACGGTAATTTTGTCTATTTTTTATAACTTTCGGGGACCTATGCTATTCCGGGACCCCACGCGGCCGCTTAGTCCGCTTGCCGTTAAACCCGCCACTGTGTATATCTATAACATCGGTTGTCTCTTTGTGATTGTAAATGAGAAATAGTAGAAAGGCGGCAGAGAAAGCACTCCCTTCGCTCGGCGCTGTATCGGTTTCGCCCACGCACTGTTTTGCTTCAAGTGATGAATGCCCAAGTTTGGCTTCAAGATATCGAGAGCAAAGTGGGAATGCAACAACAGATTATCAATTAGTGAATAACCCAGCTCAGATTGTTGTAATTGCAGAGCACACAGACACAAACGATGGAAAAATGGAATTAGATAAGTCTAATAAATAATATTATCAGAAAATGGAAAATTAATCAAATATTATATATTAGAAATAAACAATTATATACTTCCATGAAGAAAAAAAACAAGCCCCATGGAAGGACCTGAAGCCAGCTATCGAGCACCAGATGAAGAGGAGTCGGCCACACTTCAGCGCAGTTTTCGAAACGTGCGAATTTTCACCAAGTGGCCAACAACCGGATTAATGTAGTTGTATCAGCCATGCATCATTAAATCAAAACTCTCCTTGCATGCAATGATAGCCATTGTTTTAAAGATATCCTAGCACCCTGGAAGAGCGAACAATAACGAGTGAATATTGGTATCCTTTGTATCGTCAAAGTTCAACCCATTTGGGCGAGTTCACATCTAAGTATGATTACGTTGCCAAGAAATTATTTAGGCTAGGGACGTCATTCGCCTGGAATTTTGTAATTGTTGAATATTTAGAATCTAAATTTTAGATGAACAAATGATTTTTTAAAGTCAATTTTTTGTATGATTTCTTATTCTATGTCGGTTATTAGCAAGTTTAGAATAAGTCCATCTGCAGTAATGAACGATACTTTTTTTTAAATAAGGGCATTTACCATAAAATTTCAAATTATTATATCTTCTCTTCCCATGAGCCGACTGTGGTAAAACAAAGCCTACATGTTGCCACAAGCTCTTCCAAACTCAAGTGTGTGGCGAGCGAAATAGGAGAACTACAGCCACAGCCAGGGCTGAAGAAACGTCAGATCAAAGTATTGTTTTATTTTCATTCTATTCCTTCCTCACTCACAGCAATATGCGGTTAATATGACCCGCTTGTGAGAGTCCTATGATTCTTCCAATACGACCCATTTAAGAGAGTCATTGGACACATATGTCAGCAAGAGTTGTTTGACCCGATTTCCGAGTCGCCATTCTCGGGTCAACTGACTCCACTGTACAAGACTTAAGACTCATTAACGGAACGTTTACAATACGTGTATATACCTATTTACACATTTTTACATATTTATACATTTTCACAGCTACTTACACATTTATATAGTCATATTTACACAAATTTACACACGTGTATACACCTATTTATATAGGCTTACACAGAGTTACACATGTTTACGCTTATGTACGCATCTGTACAACTTACGAGGGTGGGCTGAAAAGTAATGCCTCCATGGCTGAAACTTTTTTATTTTTTAACCGATTTTCAAAATTTTTTTGTCTCTGATACTCACATTTCTCCTCTATGTAATGTACTATTCACTTTTCGACATAGTCCCCATCCCTTTCCACGCATTGTACCAACGCGTGACTAGTCGGGTGAACCCGTCGGAGAGGAATTCCGGGGTTGTTGTCGACACCAAGACCGAACGGCAGGTTTCACCTCGTCGTCAGAACGCAACTCATGCCCCTTAAGGTGCTCTTTGGGAAGTGGTGAAAGTCGCAAGGTGCATAGTATTTCATTTTTGAACTGCAGTTTTTCATCTTTGAACTGTAGGCGCTGTAACCCCCTCTGATGTGTGGCGATCGTGTGCGGACGGGCGTTATCGGGCGTTATCGTTATCGTGGAAGTGGATCCAAAGCTGCCATTCAATCCTCGTATTTACATAAGATCAGCAAAGTGGGTGTCCTTAGTATTGTTTCTATCAATGAAACTGGTAGAAACGTTACAATTCAATAAAAGGAGAATAGAGTTTCCGACTATTTTCGCCATTTATTGTATTGTACAGTTTCTACCAATTTCATTATTTACATAAGCTTACACAAACATGTACATATATTTACACACGTGTATACACAAATTTTCAGTTGTACACACTTATTTAGAAAAATTTACACCAGTGGATAATGATATTTACACCAAGGTAGATTTGTATACTGACCTGTATTTGTATTTTATCACCTTTATAGTCAAAATTCGCTAGCAGAAGATAGAACTTCAAGCTTGTAGGCAAAAAAAAGGATTTTAATGATAAATCTGTTGCTAAATTGTAAAATAACGGTCGCCGTGTTCATTGGAAGAGAAACGAATTTTTTTTTATTTTAATTTTAATCATCATTTTTTTTATAAAATCATTTATTGATTTAACTATATGTTCAATTTATAATGTACCATGCAATAAATTCATCAACATTTAGCAGAATTGATTTGCAAGATTCCTTTTTGTTTAGGCTAAATAGAAACTATGCTGAAGATAGGAGAGGAAGGCTCATATTAATATCCTTGGCAATCTGAAATACAGAAAAAAGGATGAGTATTAGTTCAGTGATTTACACAATCCTACAATAATGGAAAGGCAAAACGTGAAATTTTATTTTAGTTAATTCGACCTCCGTGCAGAAATTAAGTCAGTCACCCTTCTTACTTTCTATAAGGCTCCGATACACAGCTTCCGGTACTTAGATTCATTCTTACTGCGAGAAACTAGCCGTGTTGTTAGCAATCGATAATAATGACTGCTGTTCAGTGAAATTGCATTTCAGATCACAACGAGTAAATAAGAAATAATCGTAACAATAATAAATAAGAAAACGTGTTAGCAAATAAATTTGAAACTATTAAATAAACAAAACAGGTGGTGGCCTTACAGTATAACAGAGGGACATCAGGAGTTCCAACTAGTTTCGCCATTTATTCCCGGCTTTGTCAAGGATATACAGCAAGAGGCATGCAAGCCTTTATATATACAGAACAGTGGTACAAGTTAAGCAATGAGCGTAAATATATACAAGAACCAATAGGATATAAAGCAAGGGGGCCAATGAGAAAAAAGGACGTAATGGCCAGTAGAATAAAATAGAATAAATACAAAATTTTTGTTTTTAAGATACACAAAAGAGAAGTTGTACAGAGATGGTGCGTTTAACGCGGACCGAAAAGAGAACATATCCGGTTGTCCGAAGACAAGAGAATTAACATAAAAAAAA
>JAHWFO010115870.1:0-18674 GCA_023313115.1 Rhysida immarginata
CGGTGTCTAAAGAATGCTTGGCCACAGACGATTGATTACTCCTTCCAAATTTTCTGTGGTCCATGTGCTCCTTGAACCTAGTTTCGATATTCCTGAAAGTCTGTCCTTTGTAAAGCATGGGGCAATTGGCACATCTGATTTCATAGATTCCTGGTTTCAATAATGGAGGGATTTTGTCCTTTGGATTGTGTAGTAGATTCCTGACCTGGTTTGGATTGCTAAATGCAAGAGAAATGTCAAATGATTTAAAAACTGTACTAAGACCTCTAATTAAAGAATTATTGTAAGGTAAAGAAACCGATTTGCCCCTATTCTTAGTCCTGTTCAAGGTGGTGATGTCCATCATGAATTTTTTGAACTTCCTTTTCCTGACCAGATCTATGATGGTACGATTATTGTATCCGTTTTTGGCAGCAATTTCCTGGATGAGGGCAACTTCTTTTTTGAAACGTGGAGGATTAAGAGGGAGGTTAATAGCCCTGTCGATCATAGATATGAACGTAGACATCTTATGGCTCCATGGGTGGCTGGAATCGCTCGGGATGTAATTTAGTCCGTTTGAGGGTTTACGATAGACGTCGAATGATAGAGAGTTATGGTTCCTGATGATCAAGGTGTCCAGAAATGGTAAAGTTCGATCTTTTTCCAACTCCATGGTGAATTGAACTGTAGGGAAAAAACTGTTTATATGTTGTAAAAAATCATTTACATCGCACACGTTGGTATCGAAAATCGTAAAAATATCGTCCACATATCGATACCAACAAGATGGAAAATAGAACCCAGATTTCTTTAGAATGTCTTCGAAATTCTTGAGGAAGATTTCTGCCAAAATCGGGCTAAGGCAAGACCCCATGGGAGTGCCAACCAACATTTTGTATACTTTATCTCTATATTTAAAGATATTATTGTTAGTGCATAACCTAGTTAACGATAAACACTCGTCCAAAATATTTTGCGGAACCTTATTCTTAAGTAAAATTTCTTTCAAAAAGTTAATGGTGTCAGACATAGGAATACTTGGAAAAAGTGAAACTATATCAAAAGAAACCAAAATATCCCCTTCTTTGATAACCGTGTTTTTTAATTTGTTCACTAAATCAATGCTGTTTTTCACTGAACTATCAAAATCCGATAATTTCAAATTTTTCAAAAAACTCGCTAAAAATTTTGATAATTTGTACGTCGGCGAGTCAATATTTGAAACTATGGGCCGCATTTTATTACCTGGTTTGTGTGTTTTCGGTAAGGCATACAAACGAGGTAAGGTCGGATTGCTAATGATAAGTGAAGGGGCCACTTCAGGCGGAATGAAATTAGGACAATTTTTAATAGCCTTTTTAACTTCCCTGACTAACCCAGTTAACGGATTCTTGCAGAGTAATTCGAAAGGGCCTTCGGATATAAGAGCGGCTACACTATCGAAGTAATCGCTTTTCCTCATGATGACTGTGTTATTTCCTTTGTCACTTTTGAGGAAAAAGCAGTCTTTATCGTTAAGAGATTTAATAATTTTGAAATACTGATGATCATTGTTAGAAGATTTATAATTTTCCCAATTTTTAGATAGGATTTTTGTACACTGTTCTCTAATTGCCTTTTTCTGGGAATCCGGTAGATATTTTATGCCTCCTTCTACATATCCAACTAATTGTTGAATATCTTTTTGTTTATTATTGAAAGCAAATTTCAACCCTTTAGATAAAAGTTCTAATTCCGAATTATCAAAAACTAAATCCGTACGATTAACAATGTTATCAGCAGATTTATTTTCGACTACGGAGACAGTGGGTTTCTGATTTGTCATGATCAATTTAAATTTACCCGACAATTTGTTGATTTTTTTATCCACCTTGAATTGATTCACCTGATTAACTTTCAATAGGAATTTGTCCCATACTTTCGGCTTAACCTGGTTACCGAGTTGTAAATGCAAAGCGTAAGCTTTGGCTTCGATAATGGCTAGTTTATAGTTCAGGTAACCAATTTCCATGATAAGCCTTTTACGTTTGACGGAAGGTAATATTTTCTTTAAACATGAGTCTTTTGGATTCTTAAAACTAATACACTCAATAAACCTAGGAAAAACCCCTTGGGATTTGCATAAATTCAAAAAACAAATATCAGCCTTAATGGATTTGATCTTAAAATTAAGTTTGAAAAAAAGGTTTTGTTCGTTGTTGCTCAAAAAAGCCAGAGTGGCCATGACTACATAAATAAAAGCAATAATGTGGATAGTGTCAATGAATAATTTATAAATAAACTCTTTAACCACAACAGTATAATTACAAGAAAGATAAAACCTGATCTTGCTGGAAGCACTTGCTGGAAGGAGTAATCAATCGTCTGTGGCCAAGCATTCTTTAGACACCGGACATGACTTCCCTTTAGACAATGTTAAGCTGATTATGCCAATAAATCGTAAAAACCTTTTGGACGCTTTCGAAAGTATGGCTATTCAAAAAACAGATAAAAAACAGCTATTGAACTTAGATTCAGGACCCATTGGTTATTCTCCATTAATTACTTGGGTGAACCAGATAACCAATCAGAGAAAATAGTTGCTTATTTTCCTGATTGGTTGCTTTGTTCCTTATAATACCTTGAACAATTTTCAAAGGTTAGTTCTCTCGGTTTTACTCGAGGTTCTCATCGGCTGTTGAATAATGAAAGCTTGGCTTCGGAAAGTGCTTCCAGCAAGATCAGGTTTTATCTTTCTTGTAATTATACTGTTGTGGTTAAAGAGTTTATTTATAAATTATTCATTGACACTATCCACATTATTGCTTTTATTTATTCAATATGCTGTCCACCATTTTCCTCCACAAGTTTTAACCGATAAACAGCATGTTCCACAACAGACCGGAGTGTCTCCGGGGTCACGTTGTGAACGTGGTGCGTAATCCGAGCCTTCAATTCCGCTAAATTTGCAACTGGGCCACTGAACACATGATTTTTAAGGTAACCCCAGAGCCAGAAGTCACAAGGATTGAGGTCCGGTGATCTTGCAGGCCAGGCTCTCGGAAAATGACGGCTGATAATTCTATCATCTCCGAAATGTGTCTTCAGCAGTTGCTTCACTGGCTTTGCAATGTGCGGAGGAGCGCCATCTTGCATGAAAATTATTCTATCCACGCATGCATGCTGTTGAAGTGTTGGAATTACCTGGTTGCGTAAAAGACACGCATACCGTTGACCATTGACTGTACAGGTAACGGGACCCGCAGGACCCACTTCCTCGAAAAAAAATGGCCCTATAATCAATGATGCTGTCATCCCGCACCACACAGTTACCTTTGCAGAATGAAGCGGTATTGAAACACATGCGAAAGGATTTTCCGTTGCCCATATCCTGCAATTTTGTGTATTGACAACGCCGTGGAGATAAAAATGGGCTTCGTCTGTCCACAAGATGTTCCATGGCCATTCATTGTCCACTTTCATGCGAGCTAGAAATTCTAAAGCAAACGTGTGTCTAATTGGCAGGTCAGCAGGAAGTAACTCCTGAACATGGGTAATTTTATAGGGATAACAATGCAGGATATTGCGTAAAATTTTATTGACCGTGCTCACAGGCATGTCTAAAGTTCGGGCAATTCCCCGTGCACTGCACGTTTGCACACCACTGTTCGACCCTTCCTCTAATGCTTCAGCCACATCTTCTACTGACGTCAAAGCAACTGCTTTCCTCCCTCTGCCAGATTTCACTGCAAAAGAACCTGTCGCTTCGAATTTTTTAATCATACACCTCAGAGCCTTTGCAGACATCGGACCGCATCCTTTTTCATTCCCTTTAATACCCGAAATTTCTTTAAAGCTGCTATGGCAGAGTCGCCATTCTTGTAAAAGAGCTTCACAAGCAGAGCGCGATCCTTCATTGACAGACCCATGGCAAGCTGCTGAGATACAAATATGACGTGAACGCCATGAGGCCTGCGTTTTTATAACACATGCAATGTCTCATGCGCATGCGTATCTTTCAATTTGCATAGTACAAATCCTCCTAGGCATAATATGCCGCTTACAGCGCCATCTAGTGATAAATTTTGGAACTTTTTTTTTTTCTTATCCATATCAAATGCCCCTTCTTCAAGAATGCTCAGTCCAAATTTGAAGTCATTCGGACTCATGGTTGTTTTTTTATAGCATTTTTACAAAGGGACTTTAATTATAATCACCTTGTACATATTTAGTTTAATTATCTTACGCACGTTGTATTGCTTTGTGTATATAGTTATAAGTTCACAATGTCCATTTTGAAATACAAGGGTTTTTATTAAGAAAAAAAGTGATTTTCATATTTTTAGATATAATCAGTATTTGCATTTGAAATGTGTAAATTTCCTACAATATTTTTCCATTCATTGTTTTTTTTAAAAAGGAATCATGTTGTGAGATAGTCATTTTTAATGTATATAACAATGGATAGGAAAGTATTGCTCGAAGTTAGTATATAACAATGGATAGTAGGAAATTTACAAATGTAAATACCACGGTCTATAGATATTCATGGTCATCGAGCTCCATTGTTAAAATGAAGCTAAAGTTTCTAGCTCTTGGTAGGGTGGGAACTCTATTGAAAAGTGGCGCTGCATGTACAATTTGCCCAACTGCGCCTGCAGCGCCACCCTATCGGCAGACAGAAACTTTACTTTCGTATTCAGTTTCAATGAAAATCTCTATCGCAGGTTGCGGTCGGCTATAGTCAACACCTCCTAGGGGTGCGTTCACTTCTTCGCTTGGAGTCACTCCGAATGACTCCCGTGACTCTTGAGTCATTCGGTCTCCGTTTCTTTATTCGCTCGGAGTTAACTTCCTTGACCTCTAAAATCAGGGTACGCTTGAAGTCTTCCGGAGTTTGTTTCTTTATTCGCTTGGAGTGCGACTCGGGTTAACTCCCTTAACTCCTGCTTTCAAGCTGGAGTCATCGGAGTCAAAAATTTTAATGAGAAAGACGACGCAACAATGAAGAGTGCCAACAAAGTTGCGACTTCAACGATGATTAATTTAGTTACAATGAGATATCGTTTGCGAGCGCGCTTGTTAGGAGCCGTGGCAACCACACAAACAAAAGAAGACTTGATTTCTTCAAGCTGGCGCATACGTTGTTTAACTATCAACATGGCCGCCTCTATCTTTCGAAAGTGCACGATCATAGCCTACCATAATTGGTTAGCCTTCCATTGTTGTAGGCTTGGCAAGATACAAACGAATATTTAGCTTAAGTTGATCGAAAATTTGATTCGAGACAATTTCTTCAGCATAATTATTAATTTTTATTTGCTCAATCTCAGTTCCATCTTTACGCATGAGGCCACCCTAGCCTCTGTGATAATAAATTAAAATTACAATTATGACCAGAATTTTGTTTTCATAAAAATAATAAAAAATAAAAAAATAATATTATTTATTCCTGTTAATAAAAAATAACTTAATGTTAAAGGTTCCCCATAACCAAAAGTGCCATGGGCACTGCTCATGCTTTTCTGATGCCTCCGGAGGTTGCGAAGAGGGGAAAAATATCTTGAATCGTTCACAAGCAATGTTGCCAGTTTAGCAGGAATGTGTCCAATTTAAAAGCTCATTTTTATTATTTTGTGCATTATACATTAATTTACGAAGTAGTATAATATGTTTTTTTATTAATGAATGATTCTATACTCATTTATAAATGGAGAAGATAAAATAACAATAAGAATAAATAATAACAAGTTCACCAATGAATAATGATAAAAGTTTTTGAAGAGAATTGAAGACTTGTAAATGAATGGTAGATGGTTGCTGTGCATTGTTTAATTTTTATTAAAAATGTCCAACAAAAGACAAGCGCATGAAAAAAGAAGGCTAAATTGGCAATACTGCACAGAAATGATTATAACGATCAAAGTCTTCGATTGTTACATCGTTGTGTTGACTCTGAGCCATGACTCCGAACGAATAAGTAAACGCACCCCCTAAAGAGAAAGCCTGTGCACGGAAACGTCATACATTGTTGCATCATCTAAGTAGGGCATTTTTATTCGTATTTCTACCAATAATAAGCCCTGAATTTGCACTACTATGATGATGTAACAATGTATGACGGTTTCCGTGCAAAGGCTTTCTCTTTAGGAGGTGTTGCTATAGTGCGATCTATGCCGCACCTGGCGCGATCTGTTTTCCTTAGCTTCTCGAAACAATGGAAAATGGCCGAAGCTCGATGACCATGAATATCTATAGACCGTGGTAAATACTGAATGAGTCCGAAGGGGTGAAAATCGATTTTATCATAATGGACATTATTAAATTATAAGTATAATTTTTTGAATGACTTACTTAATAGGCTAGGACTAAAAATGTGTCAAGAGTAATTGAGAATGTTTCAAAAGAATTTTTGCGTAGTCAACGTTCATTGGTCCTTTAAATTGAATGTCGAAAATGAACATGATGTCGAGATTTTTGGAGCATATTTGCCATTGTCTAACAGACTACTAGGACGTTCAAGACGCTTTCAAGTTTGCTCCCGTCATCTGTCTGCCATTTGGCAATGAATTTTCCCAAAGTTATCCGGGCATTGTTTTTTTCCAAGAAAAGGGAAGAAAAATAGAAGTAAAATGAAGTAGAACAAAAATAGAGGTAAAATGCTCAGTCGAAATAGAAGTCTCTTGTGCGTCTATCTTTATTGCTATGTTCTGTGAAGAACTTCATAGTCGTTTAGTGAATCTGGTTAAAGAGGAGACGGAAGACTTCCCTATTAATCTGATAGAAATGAATTGTATCGTTGAAGTAGTAGCTAGCATGTTACGTTGTCCAGGGTTTACTTTCAATCATTCCATTAAGAGAAGGAAGAAAATGTACAGTAGATGCGTTCATTACACACTTAAGATTCATTGGATTTCAACAGATTAAGTAATGTAACCAATTATTCAAGAAATGGGACCTTAAGTTTCATTTATGTTCAGTTCATTGATTTTAGAGGTGATATTGAATTTTCTTGCTTCATTTTGCCCTTCTCTCTTTTATTATCCAGTAAGATGTGAAGCTTTGTTTTCCAAAACTCCATTAATGATTATAAATTAGCTATTGTTTTCCTCTGCTGAAATAGGACCATGACCATTCTAAAACGCGTGGCTTTAGACTGAAATTTATCTGGAAAATATTCCAGCGAATGATGTAGAGGTGAAACAGTGGCATATACAACGTGAGCAAGAAATAACGTGAGGTGTTGAGAGATCGCTAGCGGGAATTCTATTAGGCCAAATGCAGTACATTTTGGTGTGTATACTTAGTGGAACATGCAGTTCGATTTCTGAAAAAAAAAATAGTACCAAAAGTCGCCATAGGGGGCGCTTATTTCAAGAAAACAATGAATACATTTGCATAAGCGCGTTCCGTGTTGAGCAATCATGACAATAAAAGGCAAAGCTGAGGATTTCCCATCATTCACGAACGAATGGCCTGACGATGACGCTTACTCTGCCTGACCGAGCGTTATTAGTCAAGTTGTTTTATCAGAAGAGCGACAATGCAAGTGCTGTTCTTCGTGAATTCCGGCGATTGAAAACGTTACGAAGAGGACCGATGAGCATAACTAACTTACGGAAAATGATTGAACGATTTGAATCTACCGGAACTCTAGGAGTGCAACCAGGCCGGGGATGCAAACGAATCAGGCAGCAACACGTTGAAGAAGTTGCAACTGCTGTTGTGGAACAGGAGATGACTACTGTGCAGGGTACCAGGAGTGCACACGCAATAGCACGTCAAACAGATATCCCATATTCGACGGTGAGGAAAATATTGCATAAGATATTGACATTTTATCCCTATAAACTCACACCTGTTCAACAATTGCTTCCTGGAGATGAACGTACCCGAACTGACTTTTCGTTGAGATTTTTAGCACGTATGGCCATGGCAAATTTTATGGAGTCATGAGACACATTTTTATTTGAATGGTGATATCAATACCCACAACTGCCGTATTTGGGCTGCATCAAATCCACAAGTGTGTCTGCCAACTCCTATGCATTCACCGAAACTAACAGTATGGTGTGGCTTTACTGCTTCTTTCATCATCGGCCCGTACTTTTTTGAAGAAATCCGTCCCCGTGGACCGGTGACTTGTTCCGTCAATTCTGCCATGTATGCCGATATGCTTAAGAATTTTGTGATACCACGATTGCAGGAAAAGGGTTGTCTGGATTCCAGCTTTTTTATGCAGGATGGTGCGCCACCGCACATCAGGTGCAGCAGATCTTGCGAGAACGTTTTTCAGACAACTAAATAATTAGTCGTGCATTTCCCATAGTATGGCCACCCAGATCGCCTGATCTCAACCCTTGTGATTTTTGGTTATAGGGATATTTGAAAAGCCTTGTGTATCAAGCACATTTTCCTGACCTCTCAACTTTAAAGGATCAAATAACGTTACATATCAGACTAATTAATGCAGATATGCTGCGAGCTGCCGTCGAAAATGTCGTGTACCGCATGCAGCTATTGGAACAGCACACTGGTGGTCATATTGAAACACATTTGTAATTAAAAATAAAACATTGTTTATTGTTGTTACTAAAGTTGGTTTTTACGGTATTTGTTCATTTGACAATTAGGTATTCATTGTTTTCTTGAAATAAGCGCCCCCTATGGCGACTTTTAGTACTATTTTTTATTTATTTTTTTTGCAGAAATCGAAACTGCATGTTTCTCTAAGTAATGTATATACACCAAAATGTACTGTATTTGGCCTAATAGAATTCCCGCTAGCGAGCTCTGAACACCTCACGTTATATCTTGCCCACCCGGTATTTTAAAATTGATGCAGTTTTGCATGTGACTGCAGAGAACTGAAATTAAAATTCCCCTCCCTAGGACACTCCCTTGCCGTGGTTGGAGGGCGTATTGACTTCAATATAGAGGAGTGTAATGATCAACATGTTATCCCTGAATATCAAATGTATTTTTAAGAAGTCACACTAAATGTGTCCTCAAACACATAAGCATACTATATATTAAGAAGTGTATACTTTATTATTATTATTATTATTATTATTATTATTGTACGTCCTGCCAGAATAATAATTTATGTTATGATTTGAATATCTGAAGAACAAGTAACGGGAAAAACTTGATGCTTGGACCAATATCTCAACGGACCTGAAGATGGGGGAAGAAAAAAATTTTCTTGAAATTTTGTGCAATCTCCGTCTTATTATATGCTGAAAAGCATATATTGGTTTCGCTCTGTTTGTGTGTCTGTCTGTCTGTCTGTCTGTCCGTCTGTCCGTCTGTATGTCCGACGATTTCTCGAGAATGCTTTAACTTTTTCAAGTTCTTTTTTCGCTGTTCGATAGAGACCCTTCCTGAGCTCACCTGATTAGTTTGTGATTGAAATCGGTCTAACAGACACGTGACTATTGAGGCCCAAACCCCCCAATTAATTTTTTTTATTGGCAATATAAGGCATGTAATATGTCATTCGAACGGGAATGACGAGCACAAGACGAATATGACATTCTTTTCGAATTTCGAAATGCTACATCCGAGAAAATGACCCCAAAAAGTACTAAAATGAGCCCTTATTACGAGCTTTAGCTAAAGCTATATATAAGAATACAAGCATAATCAATATATTTCTGTCTGGCCGGCCATCGTTTGCACGATAACGTGAAAATGGAAGAACTCAACTGCGATATATCAACTTTTGATGAGCTCTCGTGGGCCCCTTCAGGCACGTGCACTAATGTTAAGAATAAGAACTTAGCGCATGTAATATATCAATTGATTCGTACCGACGAGTCATAAGTGAACACAGTGTTACTTTTTGTTTATCACTTAAGCATTGTTGATGGCAGCTTGGAGCACGTGCCCATAGTGAAGCTTTGTCGAAGCACGTGCTCATTTCGTTTTAAAATTCAGTGCTGTTAGGCTTATTGTAAAATGTGACTAATTAATGTTAGGTCTATTGTTAAAAATGGCTAATTAATGTTAGGCCTAAAGTTAAAATGACTATATAGCGTTAGGCCTATTGTTAAAAATGGCTATTTAATATTAGGCCTAACGTTAAAAATGGCTAAATAATATTAGGCCTATTGTTAAAAATGGCTAATTAATGTTAGGCCTATTGTTAAAGTGACTATATTATGTTAGGCCTATTGTTAAAAATGGCTAATTAATGTTAGCCCTATTGTTAAAAATGGCTAAATAATATTAGGCCTATTGTTGAAAATGGCTAATTAAAGTTAGGCCTGAGGTTAAAAATGGTTAATTAATGTTGGGCCTATTGTTAAAAATGGCTAATTAAAGTTAGGCCTATATTTATAAATGATGTGAGTGTGGATAGAATCAAAGGTATTTCTATTGTTTATTTAAACCAAGTGAAAGTGAAATATTGAAATTTAAAATCACATCTGCGTCACAGGTAAAGCTCCTTGGAATGCTTACAAGATTTTTCCCGACAATGCTTTGCAACAATGATTAAGAAGGGATGAATGGTTACTTTGAATAAAAAAGGATGAATAGCTATAGGGGTGGAAAGAACATAGGCGAATAAGTTTGAAACATTTAGACGTGCGAGCATTTCATTTCTCATTTCACGCGTGTTTGGAAAGATTCGTGTGAACGCTGCAATCGAATACGTAAATTGACATGCAGTTTTCGCCATTGCTGTATATAAAATATGACTGTAATATTAAACAACAAATATTTATATTCTTCTTTTCAGCATATTTGAAAATCGTTTTACGAGTTATGTTCTTGTTTATAATAGACCTGGCGTTAAGGTAATCTATTTTCAGGGAAATCCGAGTGTTGGGAATTACCTTCTTAATCCCTTGCCCTGCTGTGACCAGCTTCGCATCCTTATAGTAAGCACCTGATTCCAGCTTCAGGTTTCTACCATGAAACGTCCTGACTTTTAATCCCTTTGGCCATACCATAGAGGTGAGAATTTCTTCATCACTATTATTAATTCCCACATATAGTAGCGCTCAAAAAATAGTACACTTTTACTTTTATTGCTGTAACGTTTTTAAAAATCAAGCAAATGAAATGAAATTTTCACAATGTATAGTTTTCATTGGAACACAAATGGGAAAAAATATGCAGATTGCCTTGCTCAAATTTTTTTCTGAGAGACTCAACCATTTTCAATATAGGTGAGGTCAAAAAATAGTACACGGTCATTATTCATGAGAGTTTCAATGCGAAAAAGTAGTTTTCTGTATTTTCTGTGCATAATACAGTATATATAATTTGCAATGTCTACTCGAGTCCATCTGTCATCCCCAATCAACTAGACCATTGTTGATTTTGTTAATCAAGGCAATTCATTTCATTTGCTTGAATGTTAAACAAGTTACAACAATAAAAGTGAAAGTGTACTATTTTTTGAGCGCTACTGTATAGTAAAACTCCATCTAACCTCTCCCTAAATGCGCTTGTTCGGCTTTCTCACCCTACGTATGATTACATTGTTACTTAGTTTTAAGGACCATTAAACATATATGAATTGCATTTATTTCTTTATAAAGAAAACAAAATAAAGCGCTTGCAGCACGATGTCGCGTTGTAATTAGGCTTCGACCAATCGCAGTTCGGGAGAGGATAGCTGGAGTTTTACTATAGACAAGCCTCGTTATTTCCCCAGCCTTTATACGCAATCTTCCACACAGCAATACCTCTAGTCCATTATCCATTAATGCCCTATTTAATACTCTAAACACAACAAAATCTCTCTTCTGTTTAAACAGAGAAAATATCTTTATTCCTCAAATCACATGTCACTCCATAGTACTTCCTCCCAAGAAAAAAAAAGTTTACTCTCCAATTTCTGAATACTCAATTCTATGTAATCTAAAAATGTTCACGCAACTGATTTAATGAAAATCTCTGAATATGAAAATAAAAGACCTATCTCTTTATTCTTCATTAAAATCATTAAATATTCTTCTTTACCAATAAATTATACTTAGTCCAACACGTGAAACGTCATACTAGAAACCACATCCGGACATTTCTTAGCTAGTAACGTTATGCCTTCTTTAAGTATGCTGCTGACTGTTCTTCCTTTGGGTCTTCTAGCATTCGGATCAGAGGTGGAAGCCAATATAAAATAAGGTAAGGTATCCGGAGCCCTCTAGCGAGTAAAGTATTGGATGAAACAACCAAATTTGATGGGCATACATAATGTACCATGGGATTTCGATTTGTAAAAAAATAAAAAGTTACTACCAAAAGTTGCCCCAATAAAATTTTGGCGTTGTAAAAGTATAATAGTGTGAATAATGAATGATTAAATACCAAACGACAGAGCATATATCAATTTTATTAACAACAAAAGATTTTAACTTACAAATGAAGTTTAATATGACCACCATTGCCATGTTTCAAGATCTTCATTCGATGCACGACATTTTTCACAGCGCATCACAACATATCAAAATTAATTTGTCTCACCTGTAACGTTATTTGATCTTTCAACGTTGCGATATCGGGGACATTTCCTTGATACACAGCACCTTTAAGAAATCCCCACAACCAAAAATCACAAGGATTGAGATCAGGCGACCTCGGTGACCATACCATAGGAAATGCACGACTATGACTCTGCTAATAATAATTAATAATTATAAACTGGAGATGAACCTCCAAACATCAGGTAATGATTTTTCTATCGAAAAATGGAAGGTAAAATTCTGCGACCTGGGTCAGCGAAATGTTGCCGCAACACATGCTGTACCTTAAATCCAATATGGGATGGTGCAGCATCCTGCATGAATGTGGTCCAATCGACACATCCTCGTTGCTGCAGTTGTGGAACCACGAAGTTCTCTCAGCAGGAATGGGACAGGTTACTGGTCCACTAGCAGATTTTCTTTTTAAAGGTAAGGGCCGATGATAAAAGATGCTGAAAAGCCACACCACACTGAATTAATACATCATCATAATTTGACCAGCCTCGAGACGGCTAACAATTCGACCGCGCATTACAACATCAAGAAACGGTTTTTGCCATAACCATATCGCTCAGTGAACTTATGACAAACAGCTTAAGTTGTACAGTTTTTTCAGTGCTATGATATATGCACGTGGAAAGAAATTGTCAACCACTGAGTACCTTATATTACAGCAGCACCTTTTGTTTCCGAAGTGAGAATGCTCTTTTCCTAGCATTTACATAATACAGCATTTCGAGTTATACAGGATTTTCCTTAATTTAGGAGCACGATTACATTACATTTGACGAAATACGACTTTAATATTGTATTTGAATAACTACTCTCCTGCCCCTTAGCATGCACACATTTGAGCTGAGATCAAAATCGGCGTCGTTCTTCAGAATGTTGCAGCTGTATTTGCTATCACTTTTTATTATTTAATGAAATCGCTTACTAGACAAATAAAAGAAATAAGATGCTGCTCGCTTTTCCATCCATGTTCTCATCTCATACAAACTTTGTAAATCTTCTTTCCCAGGAATATTAGAGAAGTTCAAGAACATACAGCAATAACAGTACAAGGAAGAAGTTCGCGTTCCAATGGGCACATGGCTGAAAGATGATGTCCCACTCGATGAACTCGTCATCCACTTGGAAACGAAAGACGTCACGAGAGAAGGCAAAGAGACCCAATCACAATCACTACGAAATGAACAGCTATTCGATGAAGAGCAACGTTGTATTTTCGCCGGTTCCTCAAGCATAGTCAACAACGTCTTCTGCTGCAAACTGCTAAGAGATTGGGCAACAGGGAAATAAGTTCAGCCTCATGTTTCATTTCAACGAAAAACATTTCCGCAACAAAGAAGCTTCCATTGAAGAACTCCTCATATAAAAATTTCCAGGAAAAGACACCACATCCGACGAGGACACATCGCCTGCATTACCAAGTACCAACACCGGATCCTTCTCATTTTACAATGTTACGATGAAATGAGCGAAGAAATGAAAAGGGCAGTGGAGCCATTACTTCGACGTCGTCTTTTTCCTAAACTCCACCTCATGATCACGTGCAGCGAAACCAATCCCATTCCAAGCCCAAAACAATTAAAACCAGTTTCTAAGAAAATAAATAAATATAATGAAAATATTAAATCGTGGTTCGATAGGAGAGTGCTCGTCAAAATGATCGATGCTCCTTTGAATAAAGATTGGGTAGACATGGGTCCTAGATTAAAAGACACAATAGATTCTAATGACGAAAATGACACGACCACGATACTCAACTGCTGTCCTCTTCTCCTTCCCTCGTTGCATTTAATGATAAAAAGAATAAATGACAGGACACACCAACGTAGAACGGGCATTTACAAAGACTACTTCAACTACCTTTTCAACACGTTATACAACACTAAAAAAAAAGTGGACATTTTCGCTTTGATTAAGCCTAACAGTATTTTACCACCTGTTGACAAATATCTACAAACATTGTCTCGCTTCGGAAAATATGCGCGGCAAATAAAGAAATCTCTATCCATAGATGAAAAAGAACTCGAAGTCAATTGGGGAGGTAAAAGTATTTTGCGACTTGGATTCTTAGTGAAAACAGGCGACTTTTATAAACCCATCAATGACAGTTTCGTCCAATTCACGGCTGCCTTCTCCACCTTCAACGTACTGCGAGAGCCAGGAGAAGGTTCTTTTATAAAAGAACTTCAAACGATTGTCAAGAGAGAAGGATTACGACCAACGACTTATGACTCCCTCTTCTTTCCTTTTTCTCGCGGGATTACTCAACGACAAAGCTGGAATTCTCTTCGAGGCACTCCTTCCTGTCTTCGATTGGTTCGATCTGACGAATGTCACTTTCACCAACATTTTCACCGAAATCGAAATCTCCGACATTTCCCGAAATAACTTGACTTCGCTCTTTCCTCCTGTTTATTCCAGTTATCGTGATTTCGCTTCCATCGACAAAGAATTCCGTTCCTCGCCCATTCACTCGTTCCTGTTCAACTCAGCACTCGAGTCGAACGTCATTCAATCATTCGCATGGACTTCCTCTGTCTCAATCCCCTTAAAGGAAAATGTCAAAATCAATCATTTGCTGTTGTATCTCGACGGCGATAATTCACACATCCTACTTACTGATGCGAATTCATAGAACTGCCAAACCCTTTCCCTCCGTTTTCTTGAATCGTTTAAAGTCGAACGATGGTCAGATGTCGCTCGTTTCATCGATTCGGTGAAAAGAAATAAAATTTGTTTTCATTTCCAACAAGGACATAAACAGTTAACTTCTTCTCTTTTAACTTGCCTTCACAATGAATTGATCGATCGAGTTACTATAACTCTCAGCACATATGTTGACCCCAAGTGTCTTCGTCATTTAGTCGATCTCGTTAGAAGCAAAAAAATCAAAGGAATTAGGGTACAGATAAAGGAACAGATAAAGGCAGAATTAAAGGTTGTCATGGAATCTGACTTGAAAGCATTGTTTGACTCCATCCTTCAATCTAAAACCATCTCTGAGATTCTTATATCAAATGAAGATTCTGGTATGTCACCTATTTTTGATTTCAGTTGTTCACCTGGAGAAGAAAACTAGTTGTTACCCGCGGCTTCGCCCGCCCGCGCCATCTGTTGAGGGGAATTACAAAGCAAAAGCAGAAAGTGGGGAATGGGGGGTCGTAGGGGGCTGATTTTTGGCGATAGAGCAGGTCCTTTATTGATAAGCCTGCCCTGAAAATTTCAAGTCGCTAGGAGGAGACAGAATTACAGATAAATAAATACACGCAAGAGTTTTAATATATAGATGTCACATTCAAAACGGTTCGTCTGCACTGTTCAATAACAGTGTTGAAGGGAAACGAAAGGCCAACGCTTTCTATCGAAGAAATAATCGCTCTGCTGTGTTGGGATTATGAAAAGAATTCTCAATTTATCCAAGATATTCAAGGGACAAAGTGGTTGTCCTGTTTTATAGATTGCTTCGATTCTTTGGTCGAGAACGAGTGGGCACATTTAAACGAATTGGAGGAACTGTCATTGACCCTTGAAAAACCTTTGAGAGTGAATCCAATTTCAAATTTGATCCAATTACGAGTTTTAACTTTGGATTTCCACGTGGATCGGATCTGTATTTTTTTGGATTCCTTTCCTGTCTTTCTTTAAGAACCATTCAATTATTTTGTATTCCTCGTGACATTTCTTCGTTCTATTGGCTCGTCGATCGCGTCTTTGAAGGCTTGAATGGGAAAAAATAAAACTCGAAATCGAACGCAACTCCTCCACTGGACGAACTACTCGTTTTCTTTAAGCATGAGGAAAGCAGTGAGAGTCCATTCGAATGGAACGATTTGAAGGGGTCCTGAGGAATGAAAGGGATTCAGAGGATGTTACAAATGCACTTATTGAGATAATTTTCTTAGATCGATCTTCATTGGGATCTTCCACGTGACCTTTCTCGATCTCTGTTTTCATTGGAGGATGAATTCACCATCAAATTGGATGTGGAAGGATCAGAGCCGTTGCACTCTCGCCACAGTCTTGTCAGGGTATAATTACGATCGCGGGAGAGGAGAGCCCGATAGAGTGACGTCACCGCCGGCAGTGTCATCCTCATCGTGTCGAGCTCTGAGTAAGAATCAAACACGAAAGATTGAGCGATCGTCGTCGGATTTAGCGTCATCGGCGTCAGTGGAAAAAAGAGCGAATGGAGAGAGAGAAAGAGTGAAGACGAAAAAGATGTCAGAGAAAAGTTTTTCAGATGAAGGAAAAAGTACAGTTGGAGGGAGAAAGAGAGAGTTTTACGACCGGGGTAAAAGAGAGAGAGAAAGGACGGTAAATGGAGAGAATGGGAACTTGCGGAGAGAAGAAAAGGCATGCATAGACTGGTTTATCAGACTGTTGCCGAAGGGTTTTCGAGACGAAAACGAACAGCGTTTACGAACGGCAAGTGATAGGGTCGTCATTACGGGAATACGTGAGTGATTCACCGGTAAGTGTGTTGGACCTCTCAGTAACGAAATTAAACGGAAGGAAGGTAATTTCCTCAACGCAGGCGGCAGTGCTGGTGTCCGTTATGTGTTGATTTGCCCCTGGACTCTGAAAGCTTACCTGGCGGAAGACCTCGGCGGGATCGTAAGCTTGCCGAAAGAATAACCAGCTGGCTTCGTTTTTTTTTTTTAGCGGCTCCGAGATTGTTTGATTGGGAGCGCGCTCGTCCCAGCATTCTTCTCAACGTACCTCTTCTAAGTTATTAAGACGCTAAGACATTTATATTTGGATATATCTCTCACAGGACGGACGGTTATATCACCATTACGAAGGCGCAGTAAGTGACTTCTCTTTATGTTATCCTATTAAGGAGGTTATTGCACCCAGGAGTTGACTATATCATATTGCATATTGGATTAGGATCCAAGCATTCCTGATTTTGATAAGAAGGCAGTTGGGTGCTGTAGTTATTATTTACCCTTGTTGTTCTGAAGCAATTGCGTGTCGGCCAGTTGTTAATTACAAGGCCGTGGCACCTAAGCGGAACTTTCATTTGTAATGCTATTGCGCATTATTGTTGGGAACTTTATATTTTTGGTGAAGCTATTTCTGGACTAGTTTATATTATGTTAATGCTTACCACGACTGACCAAGAACAGCATACTGAGTGCACCTATTAGATTCGGCTGTAGTTGCATATAAGTTTTGTGCGTTATATATATGAAAGACCCGGAGTCCATTGACTATTGTTTGAATTATTTGAGCTTATGTTTGTATGCGCAAGAGTGCGGCCGGGAGACCCTCTTTGGTGCTTTAAATTCAAAGTATGAATTAAAGTTCTTTTTTATTTTTCCCCTCTTTACTTGTGTACATGTAGTTCATAACTTCCACTGCTTCGGCACATGACACAGTCAATGGCAATATCGATGGATGATCAATGTATCCAACAAATACTGCATCCCATACAAAACTGACTAAGTTAATTGTTTCATGAAGCTAACTTTTCGTTATAGAGAAGGGTTCATGTTGAAAAGTACTTTTTAATGAATATTAATAGCAATTAAGATAAATTTAATTTCCTATTAGAGTGAGATTGTATGAATGCATTAGGAATTTTATCATCCACATAAATAAAGATGAATGTTTTATTGAGCAGATGATCTGTCTCGTCCACATTTTTTTTTATTCAGTAAAGAAGGAACTCTCTTAGTTTAAAACATTCCCAGGAACACAGAAATAAAAATAAAATTTCCACTTAATTTCTTAGGACAACGAGCATTTTCAATTTTTAATTCTGCATTGGAATATCCACAATTTCGTCATGACTAGTTTTTCTTCCCCACAAAAATGGCTTCTTCGACTGAAAAGTAAGTGCACATTACATGACATTTATACACTAATTGCCATAAATTAAATGACACTTTCAGAAATGAATTGGTCTTCTTTTCCGATGGGGACCAAACTTGATAGGCACATGGAAAAGGTGTTTGCAATACAACCCTAACCTAAAAAGTCAAAAGATGGCAGTACTAGTTCTGACAGAAGAAACGAAAACTTCCAAACCTCACTGATGTCTAGGTGACTGGCAGCACCCTCTAGCGATTTCTGGCTGGCATAAAGAACATTCAGTAAACCGTACGATCTACGTGTACAGCAACGCAAGGTACGCAAAATGCTATCATATACACTACGTGTTTATAAAAATCGCAACACCCTGATGGAATAGCCCAATCTGCATTAAATTTGGAGCATTTG
>JAHWFO010115885.1:0-11422 GCA_023313115.1 Rhysida immarginata
AAAAAACTCAACACTAGCCAAACAAACATTAGAAAAACTAAAATTAGAAAATAAAGACAAAATTTATACTATAGATATAACAGCTATGTATGATAACATCCCAATCATACCAACTCTTGACATCATAAAAAATCTATTAAAAACAAAATTACCTTACACGAAAGTACTAAAAATCATACAATCCATAAATCTATGTTTTACCAACAATCAATTAAAATTCAATGAAAAAATTTATTCACAAATTGAAGGCTTACCCATGGGCAGCCCATTATCACCAATCCTTTCCAACATCTATTTAAATAACATGGAACACAATTTACTAAACAAATCACAACACAAACAACACATAAAAATATGGATGAGATATGTAGATGACATCCTAGTCATAACAAACAAACCAATAGAAATATTAATACACCTATTAGAAGAAAGATATCCTTTAAAATTTACACACAACAACATGACCAACAACCGTATCACATTTTTAGATATAAACATTATAAAAAATGAAAATAATCTAGATTTTGAGATATATGAAAAACCAACAAAAGGTAACAACATACCACATTACTTATCACAACAACCCACACACCAAAAAATTAACACTATTAAACAATATTTACAAAGAATAAAAAATCTTACATCCCCAAAATATATTCCTACAAATTTAAAAAAACTTAAACTGAACCTATTAAAAAACAAATATCCAATAACTTTAATAGACAAAATTTTAATAGATACGTTTACAAACAATAAAACAAAAACTATACCAAATCTACAAGAACAACAAAAAAGATATTCAATACAATACAATAATAAAATTTTCCACAAACAGAAAAAAATATTAGAACAAATACCAAACATAAAAATCATACCAAAAATAACAAATAACATTACTAAATCATTGATAACCACCACCAACCTAAAAACAACAATCAATCAAAATAATAACACAAATATCAATTTCAAAGAAATATGTCAAAACAATAAAGAAAAATGGAACACTAGAAATATAATTTATCAAATACCATGTAAAAATTGTGAACATATCTACACAGGTCAAACTAAACGACAATTAGAAATAAGATTAAAAGAACATGAAAGAGCACTTCGCCACAGAGACAAAAACAACCATTTAGTAAATCATTGTATCAAAGAAAACCACACACCAGATTGGAATAACACAAAAATCATTGGAAAAGAAGAAAATTATAAAAAAAGATTAATTAAAGAAACAATAAACATCATTACAAACAACAAAAATTTAGCCAAACCATCAATAGAAATAAACAATAAATGGACACTACTTTTTAACAATCACCCTAACACACAATAGCCAACAATCATAACCAACAATTACAATCAACTTAGCTTCATCACCTTTATACCAATTGTTACATTCTTATTTAAACTGTTTTACAACTGTCAAATACTTTATCAACTGATGCTGAGAAAAAATTCTCGAAAACGTTTTTTTTATTTGAAATTCACCCCAAAAATTTGAATCAACCCTTCAAAATTTCATCAGTACTTCAAGATCACCGTCTTCTCCTATCAACATCATCTACACAAGAACTTCATCTACATTCCTCAATAGACTGGTTTTATTTCTCCCATCTTCAATAGACTACACAAGAACTTCATCCTCAATAGACTAGTTTCATCTCCTAAGTTTTTTCAAGTTTGGTGACTCTAATTTAATTTTAATTTTGTTTTATTATTTCACAATTTTTTACCCATTATAAGGAGATAAATTCATTTCAAATTTAATCTTTTCAAATTTGTGATTTGATTAAATAGATAGTGATCAGAGAAACTCAAAGTTCCTAATACAATTTTCTAGGAAAACATTAATGAGTTTACATAAATTCAGCAGTAAACAAATTAATTGTACTAGTATGTAAGGCATAGTTTTATAAAGATTTCAGAGTGTTAGTAAACTCCATTCTTGTAAACGGATTTTGTTGTAAAATTTTTAATTTTTAAATATATTCACTCCTAAATATTATGATTGTTTATTAAACAGTATAAATTATACGTATTTTTCTATTAGACTCTCTTTGATGTAAAATACACTTATTTTCTCAGCGTGGAAAAATGTTTCATGAGTGAGGCTTTGCCTGCAAGATTGGAAATGTTTTCCAAGCGGGCTGTAAACTCGTTGTAAACGAATATGCAAATGAAAGGCCCATGAGTAAAAGAAAAATACAAAAAAAAATCAAAATGCTTTGCGAATTGCTTTCCGTATGAAGCCTGCTTTTAGAATAATTCTGAAACTAGAGAGTGTCTCTTTTTTTTTCTTCTTACAATACATTGAACAGCCATAGTCATTGAATTGAAGAAAATGGTTGCAATTTCTTCTCTAACATTGGACTAAAGCCAGCTTTCAACTTTGTTTGACGATGCAGATTTTGTTTAGATCATTCCTTCCAGTTCGACCATTTTATTCTTCTAAACGATTCCTTGAAAGCTAGGATAATGGAAGGGAAACGGTCATTAAGCTTTAAATTGAATGCATACCTTAATTTTTGCAAAGAGAGCATTGGGGGAAATCAGTGCTGGCTGTCTAGAAGTAAAGCAGTTGAGATTGCAATTTTAGAATGAAGTAGTTCTAGATCTTTCACGAGAAGTTTAGAAAATGTAAAACCAGTTTCAGTCGATTTCATTCTACTGATAACAGAGACTTAAAAATGCATTCTGTTTAAAAAATATAATAGAAGTGAATGAAACTGTGTTAAATAATATATTAAATTTTGTGTTAAATCATTTTACTGTCATAGGATATTTTAAACAAGTTGAACACTTTTGTTTTCAAAGGAAATCCATACATAAGAGTAATGCCCAAAGTAAATGCCATTGCTGGAGGCGACTTAGTTCTCAGGTGTCCTGTTTCTGGATATCCTATTGAAATGATCATATGGGAGAAAGGTAAGAAAGAAAGTAATAAAACAAAATTATAGTATTTTTGCGTACCTAAACATTTCTCTTTGAATTTTTAGATGGCATGCGATTACCGTCCAATCATCGGCAAAAAGTTTTTTCTAATGGAACGCTGACTGTGAGGAGCTTACAACCCAAGACAGATGCTGGAAAATACACTTGCATCGCCAGAAACAAACAGGGGCATACGACTCAGCGTGATGCTGAAGTCAGAGTACAAGGTAAATTGCAGTTTTAATATTCTAAGAGAAACCAGACATTTCAGTGAGACTTTCATTGAACAAATGACAATTTCTTTGTATTTCCGATCATTCTTATTTCATATTAAATTGCATTGATTCCTCGAATTATGGTATCATTTTCGTGCCCATGGGTTTTCTCCATATTCGAATTCATTATCTTTTCAAGAATGGCTGAATTAGTACGGCATGTAAGGGCTAGATATTGAGGATACTGAGTCACATACTGAGGGATAATCTAATTTGCAGGTACTAAATAAATTGAATTAAACATTTAAAATATTAGATAAGCCTTTGTCAGGATAGTTCTTTGAAACAATTTCAGTATTCTATATAAATACTTTATATCAAATATCATCTACATATAAAGAATGGAAATTGGCTTGATTTCTTTGTACAAAATGCTATGTTCACTCCAGATTTTTGTGAAAAAAAAACTTATGACTTTATATACGAGGGGAGATCAAAAAGTAAGTTGCACTTCCACGGTATGGCCATTTATTACACCACCTATACAAAAGCAACACGGCTATAGCAGCATACAATGTAGGTTCACTTTTCCACATAGTCCCCAAGATACCCTAAACATTTATCCGAACGTTCAACCAACTTTTCGATTCCGGATGCATAGAAATCTCCTCCAGCGTTTTGTAACCACACGGTGACAGCCGCTTTCACCTCCTCATCGTTTTCACCAGTTTTATGCGCCGATTCTCTCTAAGGCTAGGATCACACTGGCGTAAAACACCGCGTAAATACGCCGACGTAACGACGCCAGTGATGTCACTTCCGGTAAATAGCATGGTGCCGTGCTTGGCGACGCCGTTACGTCGGCGTATTTACATGGCGTTTTACGCCAGTGTGACCCTAGCCTAATGATCGCATCCACACGGTCAACATTTGCAATGGTACGGGACGTTGCGGGCCTGCCTACGCGATCTTCGTCTGTGATATCCGTGCGTCCTGCTTCAAATTGTTGATACAACTTTTACAATTCCTTGTCGGGAAATTGCACGCTCTCCATATACAGAAGTGATTTCACGATGAATGTCCGTGCAATTCACCCGTTTGGCCCATAGAAATCGGATTGCTGCTTGCACCTCAAGTTTGGAGTGGACATCCAGTTGACGCGCCAGTGCTTTTAGCCCGCTAGTCCACAAAACACGACGGGAAACCACAGCAACCGTCCTATCCGACGTCTACGCAGTTAATGTCCCTTTCTCCGCTTTGCTCCTGCGGCGAGTTAGTGCAACTTACTTTTTGATCTCCCCTCGTACAAGTTTGTTGAAGTAAACAAATGTAGACCATGAAGAGTCATCTCTTGTGTCATTATAATTTTCTTTTTTATTGTAATAATCTATTATAAAGTTTACAATATCGGAGTTTTAAGCACTAATTATCACAGTGTCCATTATTAGATTTAGCTCTTTTTAATTTGTTTTCGTTGTTCAGGGAATTTAAGGCTCTAATAATTAAAGGCTTTATAAATGAAATTTTTTGATTTGTTGGATGATTTGATAATTTATACAAGATTAGGATGTCATCGAGTTTACAATTTACTTTTCATTAGTGAACATGTGAAACTTTTACAAGATACAGGAAACCTTTTGCAAGTAAACAATGGATTGTAGAGCCAATTTCAAATTCATTCTCTTTTATTTCAAAAAAGACATACGAAGTTTTAATAATATTTGATAAAGCAGTCTTAAAAGAAGCAATGGAACATGTCATATTGTTGTCTATAAACAAATTTTAAAATTCTTAACCTCTTATGTGCCTAAGTTAATTTTCAAGTATTACCTTGAGAAAGTCGAAACGAAAGGTCTTTAATAGCTTCATTACAATAAATGTTACTCATATACAGGGTGTGTCACAATTCCCTCCCGGGTTTGGAAGGCTTATAAAAAAATCTATTACCAATAGAGCAACAAAGTTGACTTTACTGGAGAAAGAAACATTACAAGTTTTGTTTCACAAATGTGTTATACCGAGCTTCCTCGTCGTTGGATTGGCCGAGGTTCTGACAACGACAATCGCCTTCTTCCGTGGCCACTGCGCTCTCCGGACCTAACTCCATGCGATTTTTTTTTATGGAGTTACATCACGTGTGTTCGTGCCCCCTATGCCACGTGATTTACAAGATTTACGCCAAAGGATCACAACCGCATTCGCTACTATTGATCGTGACATGTTAAAGCGAGTGTGGGAAGAATTTGACTTTAGACTTGATATCTGCCGCATCACGAAAAGTTCACATATTGTACATTTGTGAAACAAAACCTGTAATGTTTGTTTCTCCAGTAAAGTCAACTTTGTTACTGTATTGATAATATATTTTTTATAAGCCTTCCAAACCCGGGAGGGAATTGTGACACACCCTGTATATAATTAATTCTTAGTAATATGGGCTACATAAATAAATTCATAAATATCCAATCATTTTTATGTGCCAAATTATGTTACTTTTAGAACGTTGTCACATTTTGATTTTATTTTTTATTCTCCCATTATTTTTTTATTTTAAATTAGGAAATGGTAGATAATCATTTCATTTTTTTTATAAAATGAAATGAAGGTGAAGAGAAATGAATATTTTTTAAACTCAGTATTTTTCTTGATACTAATAGTTTTTATTATGTAACTGTCACCCTCAGTTATGGATAGATGATAAAATATAAAAACAAACTCTTCTGAAATTATTTAGTAAGACCAATTTTATTTTGGAAAAGCAATTTTTAACTTTTAAAAAACTGTTTTTATGCAAACACGTGCTTTCTTTTGATTGTGATCATCTGAGTCTCTTTTATCCTTCATCTGAGGAATGACGGGGAAGTGTAGCTTGTCTTTTATTCATATGTGATATATTTGCTTAAATCAAAAAAAATTCCGAAAGAGATTTATTCAACCTAAAAAGTTCATTCTATTTACGGTTTAAATTTATATAATGATACAATTTTTTTTGTATAAAAAGATTTAATGCAGTAACGGTTAATATGGTCATTTAAGAGTGAAAAGGAGATTTATTATTTATTGAAATATAAACGTTTCATTTTCTTTTCATTCTGAATCGTCCTCCCCGTTTTGCCCCTTTTTTCAGTTCCACCCAAAATCATTCCGTTCTCATTCCAAGAAGATCAAACCTTCGAGGGAGTGCGAGCATCCGTGTTCTGCAGCTTGAGTGAAGGCGACCTCCCATTGGCGATCCAGTGGTACAAAGACGGTGTTCGCCTCCACCCGGACGACGAGGTGAGCATCCAAACGGTGGACAAGTACGCCTCCATCCTTATCATTCACCGCGTGATGGAGAGACACAACGGCTTCTACACCTGCAGCGCCAGCAATTCCGCCTCCGTCGTCAACCACACGGCGCAGCTCATTGTCAAAGGTAAATGTCGTTGAAATGCCTCATAGGCTCATTTTTGGGTATCTTTTAAGCAAATAGCTTTGTTTGTAAGATTAAGTTTGTTTTACGTGACCCATTTTACTTCTTGGACATCACTATGTCATGTAATCATTTACTTTTGTTAATAAAAAATTTATTAATAATATGTAGAGCCACATAGTAATCCGAATATTGATATGGATACTTTATTATCATATTAAGATTAGTTTTTAACTCTTCACTACTTTAGAATTAAATTGTTGATTACATTGCCTTTATATTAAATTGGATGTTAATTTGTTTTGCTTGAATGTTTATACCACAAGTTTAACAAAGAAAACCCTTTATCTTTGAGAATAAATATTACAAGAAAATAGAAATTTATTCTCATCCTCTCATTCAACAAAGAAATTTTCTAAAATACTTCCCTAATTACATGTTTTTAGTTTTAAGAGAAAATAAATAATAAAAATATTGATAATTCTTTTGAAATGTACCTTTATATGAAAAAGCGTATTAAATCGCATATAATAAAAATCGCATTAAGAGAGAGAAACCATTTCTAGAGCAGTAAAAATAAATTATATAGCAATTTGTAAAATATAGAAAATTTACTCACCATGTAAATGGTTTTTCCTAGATGATAAAGTGAATTTTCTTTCTAGATACAATTGATTTTTTTAATATCAAAAAACATTGCCATACTTCCACTTGCGATGATATCTGATTGCGTCAATGATTCAAAGTGTTGCCTTTACAGTCAAAATCCTGTTGCCTATTTTAGTCATGCACATAATTTGATATCTAGCTAACGAAGCAACACAGAGAACAATTCCGTCGAGAAATACTGACACAGGAACAACAACGGTGGAAGAAAAAGTAATGGCTGGTTACTAATATTCAGTAATCAGGGCATTTTCTAAGGAACAATAATACGGATGAATTATGGAATTCATGGCCACTATTTAATACTGTCAAACATACGACAATACTGCAATTCCATAATATGTGTGTCTGAAAGTCCATTGGATGTGCTTCTGACTGTCACCCTAAATGGGGAGGACGTAAGGGGATATTAAAAACCCTTAGTGTTAAATAATCATCATTTCATAAGGCAGTCGGCGTTTAATTAAGAAGTATGTGCGTAATGAACACAGTATGCTCAGTATCTACAATGCGTTGCCAATGATGGGGAAGGCAGCGAATATCATTGGCTGTATATGAATCCCTAATGTTTTGAACATGTCCAAGCTTTTTAAGTGTATATCGATAATACATTTATATTTTACATTTACAACAATTAAGCCCAATATACTAAAAAAACAAAAAAATAACAAGCTTAATTTAATTAAGAGTAAGGTTAATTTAATTATTCAAAAATTTACCAAAACAAATTTACTCCTTTTTCAACCAACCCAAACTAAATAAATTACTTTAAGTGGGTGATCGAATGTTGATATTCTCAGAAAAATATAATATTCGTGGTTCCTGGTTTGAATCCATTTCGTGGAATTTTTCCTTCTATTCTTTATGATAATATCATTAATTTAAGCTTGGAGCATTAATTAATTTCAAGATAATGCACAACCACTGTCCATTGCCCCGTCTAGTGGTTTGCCAGAAGCATATCCAGCAGGCATTCAAGTGGCTTGGTTTATTCGACAGGAAAGCAAAATGGTTGCCATGAATCCTGCAATAACCTCGTTAATGTACACCATGTGGCCTTAAGAAGTAATGAACTTTTCATTGACAAAGTTTAGAATTAGTATGGAATGGAATGTATTGCAAAAACGATGTTTTAATTGCGAATTTTTCAATAATTAAACTAACATAACATCTTTATTGAGATTTTTCTCATCAGAACACATAATTACTTATAAATAGTGATTTTCTATTAGTAAGCAAAAAAAAAATTTCCATTCGTTTTAGGAAGGACAAAAAATTTGTTGTGTATTTTAATTAAAGTTTTCCTCCATCCCCTGTTTCAATTTCCAAAATAAATATTTTTTACCTTTTTCTTTACTGATTTCCTACTTCAAACAATATCTAGAATATATCTGATAGAATATAGGACATTAAGTACCTAGCGTGATAAAAAACTTAGTTCATTATGCGAAAGTTTTAAATCTCAAATGTTAAGGTCTAAACATCACGCGAAGTTTGCTGAAAACCTGGCGAAATCGTCATTTAATCTCAACAAGTGGCGCAGTTCATTATTTTGATAAGTGGAATAGACTGAAATGCTCTTTGATTAGGACATTGTTTCAATAATTGAAAACACGCAGTTCTACTCAATAAAGTACTTTTGTTTGACTGAATGCGCTGCATCATTATGCCGTCGTACAGTACTTACTAACAAAGCACTGCATTGCTTTTTAAACTTCCTCGTCCCTTTGAATTTAATGAACTGCTGCAGCGGAAAGTTCATAAATGATGTAACGATGCGGTTTATTTACATCCCCAATTTTGAGTGCCCGACATTTTCGATAAGGAACTATTTGCTTCGATTAATTCACGGAACCACGCTATGTACTTATTGTCCTTCTATTTAGAAACGTCCTGTAAATAAAGAGAGACTATTCAGGTGGTGGAGCAACGAGGGAAAAAGACAGCAAAACATCGTCTTGCAGATGCCACACTAAATTAACGAATAATTACCGTAATTTTCGGTAGTAACGCCGCGGCGTTTCTAATAAATAAAGTGGAAAACAGAAAAGCACTAAAGTATGTGAATTTCCTGTTTCGTGCACACTTTTTGCCAAATTTTCCTGTTTTCCACAGAAAACCACCAAAATATGAGATTCTGGCGCAGAGGCAGATTCGCAGTGAAAAACCAATTTTTAGGTATTGCGTGTGATTGCATGTTCGTGAGCGCTCGATTAACTTGAGGCAGATATTTTTCGGTATACCATTTTGCGGTTACTGCATTCTGAGTTTCCAGCACCACGCGAGCCACAATTTACCTCGTAGTAAAGAAAGCAGCAGCCATTTATTTTTTTCTTCGGATCCTCAGCTTCAAACACCCGTATTTTTTCTGTGCTTTATTAACATATCGTAGTAATAAAGTCATGGTCAAATGCTGTTAACATAAAGAGGAGCTCCATGTTCAATTTTTTTCAAAATCTCTTGGTACTATGAAACGTGTTGTATCGTCTGTTCTTTACTTAACGCGTCTGGTATACAGAGATAACAAAACTTTTTAGCTTTAAGATGATCGAGGAGAGCACTATGAATTGAGGGTGCAGAAATGTTCAAAATCTCTTCCATTTTTTTCTGTATGATAAATCGCTAGTTGGCCTCAAATATTTTCTTCCGTGACAGATGAGACAGGTTGATCTGAACGTGGGGCATTCTGTAAGATCAAATCTCTCATTTGAATTCCCAATACCATCCAACTGTGCAAAGAGAACAGTTCAAAACAGTAGAGGAGTCATTTCTTCCAATCATTGATGAACACTCTACACGCGAGAAAATTTGTGGCGTAAAATTGCCTGATATTCGTTTTTTGACTAAGGCGAAGAGCACAATGTTTGCGCTATCACAATTAATGACTAAATAATACTGAGCGTTCGATGTCTTGCCAACAATGCAGATCTGAACTTGTCTGAACACGCGTTACTCCGTGGGACAATCGGTTGAGTAATATTGCAAAGCTTTCCTAGATTAGTTTGGTTGGTTTGTTTGGTATTAACGTCCTTTTCAACTGCTATGGTCATTTCAGGACGGTGTTATAAGGGGCCGCAAATTTTGCCTCGCAAGGGTTCTTTAACGTGCAGCCTGCAAACGACTACACGGGACCAACGGCTTTACTTCCCTTCCGAAGGAAGCGCGTGATCTCAGGATTTTCCCCTGAAAAAATCCTCGTCGTCCTCGACCGGGGTCGAACCCGCATCCTCGGCATCAGAGGCGATCTCATAAAGAGAAAAGTAACATTGTTTCCTATAGACACATATCACCACTTTCATAGTCAGTGCTGAAAAAAATGTTGAAGGCCGTGGAAATACCAACACCTCTTAGAGAGAAGGCCTGCGCACGGAAACGTCATACGTTGTTACATCTTTTTAAAAATCACGAGGCCTACGAGAAAGACAGGCCCTGAAACTCAAAAGTAGTTAATGAGAAATCGATAAAAAATTCTCTATTTTCTGAGAATAATACATTATACGCTCGTTAAATCGTGTTTATGAATTACCAGTTATTTTTACTTTTTTCTATGGATTTATTTTCTTTATTTTTTTATGTACCGATACGCAGTTCACTTTTCAAACGTATAATGAAATTCATTGGATATTACACTATAAAAATTCTCCACTTTTGAACAGTGGTTAAAGAAAATGTGAAAAATAATCTAAACACATATTCAGAAATATAAAAATGTGCCCTTAAGCAGCAGAAGAACGACGCACCCTATCCGATAACAAGATCACGATTTTAAAGCACTCGCACACAGGAAGCCTCTAAAAGATACCAGCAATACAGGGTGAGGCATTTATCTTGACAACTGAATATCTCGGAAACTAAGCATTGTACGAAAAAATGTCCAAAATCAAAAGTGAATTATTTAGCGGGGCAAATTCATTAGTTCAAAAATTACACACACACACGCACCCTTTGCGAGGGGGGCTTGGGGGAGGGGGTAACTTTGAAATCTTAAATGGGAACCCCTATTTTTAATGGTACATGTATATTCAGATTGTACACGATATACGAGAAATGTTTTATTCTTGGTGATTTTCAATTGATTCAACCGTTTAGGAGATAGAGGCCCTGAAAGTGCGGTACTTATAAAGTTTTGAACCCAATTTTATCGATGAAGACAAAGAGATAGAGCAGGCCCGTAGTCGGGGGGGGGGGGGGGTGG
>JAHWFO010115891.1:0-10538 GCA_023313115.1 Rhysida immarginata
TTGATACCTATTGTTGCACAAACTTTTATTTGCATTGTTGGTCATGAAATATATATTGTTGGTCCGTGTAGAGTGTTTGTGAATTGCGTATTGATACCATTGTTGCAAAAACTTTGTCTTGCATTGTTGGTCATGCGATATGTCTCATTAATATGCCCTGCCATAACCATGAATATCGATTTTTTATCAATAATTATTATTTTTTCGAAATCTGAAGTAGACAGTGACCTTCCTCATGCTTTGAAGGTCATGTATGCGAAATTTCATCAAGATCGGAATAAAACTGTAGATTTGTATAAAAAACGTACACAAATCGTTTTTTATACAGACCCACAAACATCCTTCTTTATATATATAGATAGATAGATATAATAAAACATTGTTTATATTTCTCTAAAGCTTTTGTAATAATTTTAACATTTAGAATAAGACATTGTACGTTTTCTAGATCATAAACTTGTATTTATAAAAATAATACTGTGATTCTTTAAATAAATCTTTCTTATTTTAAGTGATTGTGTTTTTATTCATTATTAGTAATTAATTCTTTTCACTGATTACATCATCCAGTGTTTTTCACTGAGTATTAACATGCACTTGAAGTTTCACTTCGGTCGGTGTCAAGTGACAAACAACTTCTTTAAATTTATTTTATATTCTATACCTTTACAACTTATTGTGGAGGTCATAGATATATCCTTCAGGATCAACGTGTTATTTTTCCACATAATCCCCGCCCATTTCAACTGCCTTAAGCAACCTTGGAAGGAGGGCCTTTATACCTGCATGATGAAAGTCTCGACCAGCACATTTGAGCCACTGTAAACAGAGTTTCTCAACTCTCTTAATCTATAAATAAAGTATTTTTAATATAGACAAAATAATTTTATGTTAGTAGCCTATCTTTGATATTCTAAAATACTAAAGATGCAATGTCGAATATTCCAGAGCAAACCCAATATGGATACAAAATTTTGAGACGAGCTTTTTAAAGAATTCTTTGTTTTTCCAAAGTGGATATTTACTATACGGAGGGTCGTTACATGTTTATGATGACGAGGATAAAATTACTGTAGGTCTGCTGCAACTCATCTCTCCAGCACCCATTGCGCTCCATGTGAAGACCTTTTTTTCCAGCAATCGTTCGACATGTTTGTGTCCACTGTAAAATCCTTCTACAAACAACAGCGAGGTTGAATCTGTTCAACTCCTCGTGATAAGCATTACAATATCGTGAAAGTTTTCTCGTACGTTTCACATAAAGAGCTCTTTTAAAGAGATCGAATCCACAAAAATCCATGGGAGAGACATCGGTCACTTGATTGGAATATCTGAAAATGGATAACCTTAATTCCAGTTTTCTATTCCATTCGAGCACAGTACGGGACAGTCGAAATAGTCGTGTGGTTGGATGCTTTATTCTGATGGATGTACATGTCCTCCGCCCTAGTAGCTATAGAACTGTGGAATATCGTTACGATATACATTATTTTCCTAGACAGTTTCCTGATAGTAGGCGTCCTTTATTTTTGCTTAGATCTCACCTTTTTGATGATCAGCTAGACCCAGCAACCATTATGAATCCTTTCAAAAAAACTCTCCTTTAATTGATACACCCACTTAGATCGATAAAAAAAATTATAAAACCAACACTCATTTAAGGTGAATATGTTTTTCCATTTGTCATATGCCAAATAACGTTCATGTGGTTTTCTGCTGTGGGTTTCCTCAATGTGTCTTCAATACAAAGCGTGAATTCGGTCCTTATGACGCCATTCTAATTTCAAATAAAGTGTCTTTAACGAATAATATGATTTTATGATGCATTACAGGTTCCACACTTACTTACAATGTCCCGTTGGTTGATAGATTTTCCGCAGGAATAGACTCTTCACGGTTCGAATATTAGCCTTAGTACGGGAAGAATGGGGTGCGCTTTTCGTTCATTATTTATTGTTTGGAACCATTTGTCTTCTGCGTTTAATAACTTTTGTTATACTATTCCTGGAAATAATGAAACCTTTTCCCTTACAGTTCTATTATTCTACAGGGTGAGTCAAAAATCGCAGCACACCCTGTTTTTTTTTCGAAAAGCTTGCAGGAACTGGTAAATGTGAATATTCCAGTAAGGTATGGGTGAGGTGGTCTATCGTTTACGGTATGTACCGAACTTGGCCACCATCATGATATCGGCCATCTTGAATCTAAATCAATTTTTTTAAATGGAAAGGGGGTCGTGTGATATATCAAATAGCATCAGCATTTTCTGACAATTTCATTCCTGTAAACATATTTGAAGTAGCAGTTATGGTTCAAAAGTTACAACACATTTTGTTTCATTTTGTAGCAGGTAACTGAAGATGGCTTTGACCACGGAGGAGAGAATTGAAGTCATTTTGATGTCCGGAGAACGAAGTTTTCATGTCATAACTGCAGATTTTAAAAACCGGCACCCAGAAAGACCTCCAATTTCACACAACACTGTCAGGTGCTTAATTAAGAAATTCCGAGAAACTGGGACTGTGGTAGACTAGGCACGGAGTGGCCGCCCAATAAGTGCTACAGACGAGACAACCTCAACAATGGTTTTGGCGTCCTTCGTCAAGAGCCCACAACGCAGCACACGACGTATGTCAGCAGAATGTGGAATCAGCCAGTCATCGATCTTACGAATCCTTCCTGCTCATCAATGGCATCCATTCAAGATTCAGATACTCCAGCACTTAGCAGAGGATGACCCAGACATACGTTTGCAGTTTTGCACGTGGGCCCTAGAGCAACATCGACAAGATCCCTGTTGCACAAGGTATCTTGTTTAGTGATGAGGCAAACTTTTATGTCAGTGGTGAAGTCAACCGTCACAATCACAGGTATTGGAGTGCCATAATCCACTATTCCCATTGGCTTGAGCGGCTACTGGGTGCGTCGGCAGATGGTGGATAGCCGAATATCCTAGGCTGATTACAACTTAGGACATCCCCGAATATCCAATAAGGGGACGCAGACCAACTCCCGAACCCAAGGTGTTATGCGACCCGTGCTGAAGGGTGGATGACACTTCGGTTATAGTGTCTTTAACGGAGCCTCCTGTCTACCTGGCGACACTCAGGAGTATATATCCCGGTATGCAGGCACCACCGGGATGGACCGTCAATCCTGCATTCTTACACCAGTTTATGGATTGTAATAAACCAACTCTATCTGGTGACCCTGTGGGGAACCATCAACTTGCAGTTGATATCGACATGGCAGAAATCCCTCTGTTGAATCAACTGAATGTAATCAGTATACTGCTTCTGAAGCTGAAGCGCCGCATGCCTTACAGCGTGCAGCCCCTGGCAAGGATAGTGGCATGACTATTTCAAAACATACTAACCGCCAGATGCTGAGGTGCATCCAAGCAAACCTGCAGCATAAAAAACTGGCGGCAGCCAACCTCAATGAAATTTTCTAACCGAGGATATTCACATAGCTCAAATTCAAGAACCTTGGATTTCTAAAGGTGGAATTAGAGGTTTGAGTAACTCTGGAGGTAAGCTAATTTATGATTTTTCATGCTCATTTCCCCGAGCCTGTTTATTGATTAGAAATAATATTAATGCTCTGCCTACGTATCAACTCTGTTCCAGAGACTTGGCTGTAGCAAAATTAACCTTTCGAATGGAAGGGAGAAACCAAGATATTATCTGTCTCGGGTTACCTTCCATTCGAGGAGATTACACCCATAAACGATGATTTTAGAAGAATATGGGAAACTTGATCAGCTATAACGAGGAAATCGTTTTTGGCTGTGATACAAATGCTCACCACATAATGTGGGGGAGCTCAAACACTAATCTAAGAGGTAAGTTATTATTTGACTTCATCTTCGAAAACAGCTTGGAAATTTTTAATCTAGGAAATAAACCAACCTTCATTACTTCGGTAAGAAGGAAGGTAATTGACATTACGATTGATTCTTCCAATATGTGTAAATGGATTAGGAAATGGTATGTTGATGAGAAGCCATCTTTGGCTGACCACCAACATATTCGTTTCTCTCTTCTTGCTGATGAGGACTGGAATAGGACCTTTAGGGATCCTAAGCGGACAAACTGGACTCAATTTCGTGAGCACGTTCGTTCCGCAATTTCCGCGATAATTCGTGATACGGTTGACCTGGAATTGTGTGTGAATGGATTGCAACAAGCCCTGGTTCAGTCGTATCACGACAATTGTCCTTTGCTGAGAAAGAAAAGTAGATCCGGCTATGTCTGGTGGAATCACGATCTTTCTCAGCATAGACGAACTGTTAGGAAGGTTAGGTTAGGAAAGCTAAAAAGACCAACGATTGACATAGCTATAAGCTTGCCCTCGCTGAGTATAATAAAGCTGTTAGAACGGCTAAGCGAATTTCGTGGAGGAAGTTCTGTGAATCAGTCCAAAAGACTGAAGAAGGAGCTAGACTCAAGAAATTTCTAATGAGAGAAAATCCAATTTTTGTTGGTAGTCTCCAGAAAACGGATGGTGAATTCACCAGGAATGCTAAAGATGTCCTCGAGACTCTTATGGCAACTCATTTCACGGGTGCCACGCCCTGCGAACCTTCGGATATTAATTGTTTGGATTCTTCCAGCAATATTTCCAGGGATAGCTGGGCTATGGCCAAGAAAGTAATTACACGTAATAAAAGTGTATGGGCAATTAAATCTTTTGAACCATACAAATCTCCCGGACCAGATGAAATTATGCCGATCTTGCTGCAGCAAGTATCGGATGTGATTTCATCAATCCTTTGTACCATCTTTAGGGCTAGTTTAGCCCTAGGTTATATTCCTAATCTGTGGAGGTTGGTCAAGGTGGTCTTTATTCCGAAACCTGGTAAGGGCCGCTATGACCTAGCCAAAAGTTTTCGACCGATTAGTTTATCTTCTTTCGTACTCAAATGTTTCAAAAAGATTATTGATAGGCGAATTAGAGAAAATACTGGGATTAACTATCCCATTCATGTTAATCAATTTGCCTATCAACCAGGTAAATCTACGGAGGTAGCCTTACACCATTTGGTGGTTAAAATCGAAAAAAACCCTTGAGTACAGGGAGCCTGCACTTTGCAGCCTTTCTCGATATCGAGGGAGCCTTCGACAACACCTCTTATATTTCAATTGCCAATGCTTTAAGCTCTAAAGCTATTGATCCACTGTTCAGTGAATGGATTCAAACTCTTTTGGCGGACAGAATCATTGTCCCCCAATTTTTTGGGAGAGGAAATCAAGGTTCGACCCTCCAGGGGTTGTCCACAGGGTGGTATTCTTTCCCCCCTGCTTTGGAACCTGGTGGCAGACGACCTTATTTCTAAGTTAAACAATCATGGCACATATGCCCAAGGTTATGCGGATGACATTGTCATCTACGTATCTGGTATTGATAAACTTACCTTATTGGACCTGATGCAATCTGCTTTGTATGAGGTTCAAACATGGTGCATTGAGCGGAATTTAAGGGTTAATCCTTTGAAGACCACTCTTGTACCTTTTACTTGTCGTAAAGAAATTATTCCTTTTGATCTAACACCAACATTGTTTGGTGAAAAGATCACTGTTAAGAAGCAGGTCAAATACTTAGGGGTCATCCTTGATAGTAAATTGACCTGGAATCATCATCTTGATAAAAGAATAATCCAGGTTAAATTGGCACTCTATCGATGTCGCCGCGTCCTAGGTAAATCTTGGGGTCTCACCCCTAAAATGCTATACTGGCTGTAACATACATACATGCTGTTAGACCTATTTTAACATACTGTGCTCTGGTTTGGTGGCGTAAGGTTGAGCAGTCTACCGTTAAGTCCAGGCTGGCCTCTCTCCAAAGGTTTGCCTGCCTGGGTATCACGGGCGCTGTATCAACTACACCAACTAGGGACATGGAAGTAATTCTTTCTCTGACTCCATTGGATATTTATATCAAAGGAGTCGCTAGGAAAAGTTCATATCTGGGTAATCAAGGGCTATGGGTAGACTTCCCTGGGGTGAAATCTCATACCATCATTAGCTGGGTTATGACCAGTAAAATCTTACAAATGCCTTCCGATATAATGGAAACTCGAACCCTCCCTGAGCTCTTGAGCGAGGTCATCATAGACCCCGTGGTAGAGCGGGAAGAGGGGAGTCTGCATTTTCCAAAGGGCGCCATCATTTGGTATACGGATGGCTCCCGACATCATGGATTCTCTGCCCTGGGTGTTTACTGTGACAATCCCAAAACCCTACGCTTTTGTAGGCTCGGTCGTTGGGTCACGGTCATCCAGGCAGAGATGTTAGCCATTATCTACTGTCTACAGATATGTATAGATAAACTCTACATTAGTAGGAAAATCTTCATACTCAGTGACAGTCAGGCGGCTCTTAGGGCCTTAAAATCTTCTAAGATAACTTCTAAAATTACCTTTAAATGTCGTCAACTCCTGCAGGTCCTAGCTCTCTAAAATAACGTTACGTTACAATGGGTGCCAGGCCATAAAGATATAGTTGGAAATGAGGTCGCTGATACCTTAGCAAAACAAGGTGCCAAATCGGCACCTATTGGTCCCGAACCTTTCTGCGGTATTTCTAAACAAACTGCAGTTAGTGAGATTAATAACATCTCTTATCAAGAAATTAAAAGATGGGAACAAACCACCGATCAGAAAAATGCTAGATTAATGATTAAGAAACTACTCAGAATCTAAGACCTAGTACTCTACAACTTAGTAGGCATAAACTACGGGTTATCATGGGCTTTCTGACAGGTCATGATTTACTTCGAAAACATATATATAGAATGGGGATCCTTCGGGAGAAACCACTATGTTCAAAATGTAATTTGGTGGACGAAACGGCCCATCATATTCTTTTTGAATGTGTCGCTCTGGCACATATTCGTCGCCTCACGCTAAATTCTACTTTTCTTGAGGACATTCACCAAGATCCAGTGGGTAGTCTAATTCGCTTTCTTAGCGAGTCTGGGTTCCTATAGGCTCCTTGGGTTCACTGGGTTTTGGTGCCTAGGTGGTCTCTGGTTCTTTTAACCATTGATTAACCTACTCGCTCTTATAAGATAAGCCACAATCCACACTGGATAGAACCTTTCAAGGTAGTTGGTGACGTAAAGGTTATGGTGTGGTATGGAATATGGAGTCCCGTGTAAGTGGACCCATTTTCATTGACCAGAACCTAAATGCTCAACGCTACCTGGAAATACTGCAAGAAGTAGGTGTTTCCCTCACTTCTGAATGAAGATGACAGCTTTCCCTCTTATTTTCAACAGGATGGGGCTCCACCACATAACGGTGCAGATGTCGTCAGTGGTTAGATGTTCAATTTCCTGGTCATTGGATTGGCCGACGTGGTGCTGTGGAATGGCCACCCAGATCACCTGATCTCCACCATCTGACTTTTATCTGTGGGGTCATTTAAAGCAACTCGTATATGCAGAGAAAATCACAAACAGACACCATCTCCAGCAACGCATTGAAAAAGCGTGTGCCAGCATTTCTGCGGAAATCCTTCTGTGAGTGCATGACGATTGGATTCAGCGCCTTCAAATGTGCCTTGACCACGAGGGACACCATGTTGAGCAGATTCAATGACTGTCCTTTATGGAGAACAGTCCAGCCTGTAATTCCAAACAAAATGTTTTTTAACTTTTGAACCATAACTGCTACTTCAAATCTGTTTACAGGAATGAAATTGTCAGAAAATGCTGATGTTATTTAAAATATCACACGACCCTCTTTCCATTTAAAAAAATTGACTTAGATTCAAGATGGCCGATTTCAAGATGGCGGCCATGTTTGGTACGTACCGTAAAAGATAGACCACCTCACCATTACCTTACTGGAATATTCAGATTTCCCAATTCCTGCAAGGTTTTCGAAAAAAACAGGGTGTACTGCGAATAAGACCACCCTGTGGAATAAGACCAGCGTCTAAAAGGGCTAAGATAGTTACCGAACTCACGTGTAAAATTTCACGAGCCTCGAGCATTTAAAGACCGTGCTACGACGTTTCAGCAATCGTTACCATAAACATGAAATAACCCTCTGTATTAATTCAAAGGCTTTTTCATTTGTTCATTCTTATATTCAAATTCAGATATTCCAAATTTTCATCAAAAACCAGCCCAAGCAACGCCGGGCTTATCAGCTAGTTTGTTATAAATGAAGCCAGAAATGCATGCAATAGTATTTATTTAATAAAAGAAAGTTGTACAGGGTGTCTCAGCTAATATGAACAAATAGCTAACTTTTAATATACAAATATGACAGAGTACTTTCAATGGAAGAATTATTGTACTTTTTTGTGAGTTGTTTTTATATGTATTCCATTTCCAAAAAAAAAGGGACGCATTTTCGAATATGTAATGGAAACCCCTATTTTTAATGGTATTTTCAGATTTGACATACCCTGTACATTGATCTCTTAAAAACTTTTTTGTAGGACTTTTTTGCATGGTGTCATCGTAATGATTTTATGGTTTCTTCCAAACCATTGTTATACCAAACTTTGTAAACTTCCTCTTGCCATTTATCCATAGTCACAAATATTGCATTCATATTTTACATAGAATATGTGGAGCCCAAGACTTATTCTGGTGCCCAACGGGATCCTAAAATATCCCAGATTTGCCATTTTCACAAATTTAGAGATGAGTTTCTATTTTCTTTTAAAGTGTACTCGCCGTATATATAACAAAAAATGTCTGGTCACACAACTACGGTATTTCTCAAAGCATTAAATATGTTTTTAATTAAGTGTAGAAAATTCGCAAAAAAATGCTAAAAATCACACAACTCACGGCTATATATATCAAAATGAACTGTTATTTTTCAGTACTATTATTTATCATGCTGTATCTCAAAAACTAGAGCTACTACGACCAAAGATACGGTATTTTTAGAATTAGCACATTACACTATCCTAAATTAGCTCCTATTTCTCGGTACGAGCCCAGTTTTTCTTTTCTGTAGGGTTGTAATTAGTGAAAACAGAAATTCGTAACACGGCCTCATATAAATTTTGATTTTATATCATATTTTAGATAAAAACTACATCCAATAAAATTGAATTCCAAAACTAATATCTTATAATTCATATAATAAATTAATAACTGCATTTTACAAAGACTGAGGTACTAAATGTTTAAATTAAAGAATATTTCGATTTTTCATATCCTTTAAATACTATAAGTCCTATTTAAATAGCGAATATTGTGCCATCTTTCACAAGTCAGGAATCGATTATTATTGCCTGCGAAAAAGCAGTAAGCTTAAGCAATTTTTGCAGGTCATTTATTTACAATCAGAAATAATAAGTTACACAATTCTTTAATTTTAATACACGTGGAATTCCGTCCTAAGCCTTCATAAACATGTTTGTTTCGTATGCAAATTAATATTAACAGAAAATATTCTTTAAGTAAATTTTAACAATTCCATTTTTCTTTTTGAGGTATTGGATATACATGGGTTGGACAAAATAATATGAACACCTTTGATTTTGGACGTTTTTCCAAATATCTAGAAAAATTCTTGACAAAATATCCTGAAACTTCAGGGGTGTAAGAGCAGGTTACACATCATATATTCCTAGCGAAGGTTTTGTCTCGAAGGCAAATGAGGACCAGCAACATATTGAACAAAAAAAAAAGTAATGTTTGGGTTCACCCTGTAAAAAATAATGCTTGAAATGAGTTGCAGCTGTAGCATATGATTATGAGGCTTATTTTATTATTACAAAACCTATATTACAGGATAAAAATACATGTACATACAATTTTATATCTCCCTGTGGCTTAGCATGTACGGGAGGATACAGGTGAACAATGGGTTCAACTTAAACTAATATAAGTATTATTGTCAAAGCTTAATAAAGAAGAAGTACAAAGAGAGGACTAGTGTTTTTGTATCAGCAGCTGTTTTATTTTAAGTTTTGTTTTATTAATATACGGCGAAGTCTTAATGGAAGCAGGCAATGAATTAAAAGCTTTTATCAGTTCTGTTCGAAGAGATCTAAGATCATAATTATTATTGATTACAGGAAGAGTAATCTTACCATTTCTTCTTAAACTTAGTTGGTGATTGTAACTCAGTGGATTCTCTGAAATTGTTCTGTGTACAAGCAAGTTTAATCTTTGAACATACTGGTCTTTAATAACTCTTGGTAACATTTTGTACAGGGGTTTGGCAGATTCAAGAAAGCTAGTAAAAGTAATGAATCTTAATGCTTTATTCTGTAAAACTTGAAGCGGTTTAATGTAAGAATCATATGTAATGCCCCAAATTTCAATGCAATAATTAACGGATATATATTAAGAGAAGGACGAGACACAAGAACCCTGGAATACAATAAATAATAGTTATTAATTAAAAATACAAATTAAATAAAAAAATAAGGTATAATAAAAAAAAATAATTAATCTAAATCAAAATAAAAAGCTGACGTTTCGGATAGAGACTATCCTTTATCAAAGCAAAAAAGGATAATTCTCTAATATTCTATTTGCTTTTAGAGAATTATCCTTTT
>JAHWFO010115903.1:0-12105 GCA_023313115.1 Rhysida immarginata
ATTTCAGAAACGGCCACCTTTGTGAACTGCTCTAGGGCTGCCGTTGTCACGGTGTACCGCGACTGGACGAACCAGACAGTTTCGAGCAACCGAAGAGGTAATCGGCATGCCACTGTTGAGCAACTGACACAGCAAATGAACAGTGGGGCCACTTGGCGTGTCAGCACCGAGACAGTGCAACTCTGCATCTCTTGAGGATGGGGCTCCGGAGCAGGCGTATGGTAACAGCACCCATGTCGACGCCTGTACATCGCCGAAAACTCCTCCGATTCGCAATGGACTATCGCAATGGGACCTCGGCCGAGTGGCAAAGGGTTGCTTTCTCTGATGAGTCGCGGTTTCTGGTGAACAGAGTGGACGGACGATGGAGAATTCGCCGGGAAGCATCTGAGAACAGGCATCCCGACACCATCGTTGGCAGACGATAGGCTGGTGGGAGAGGTGTGACTGTTTGGGGATGTTTTCGTGGTATGGCCTGAGTCCACTGATACCGCTGGAGGGTACACTGAATCCTGTTCGTTACCTGACGGTCGTCGCAGACCAGGTACATCCTTTCGGCCTCGGTGGCTCAGTGGTCGAGTGATCGCCTCTGATGCCCGAGGACGCGGGTTCGACCCCGGCCGAGGACGACGAGGATTTTTTCAGGGGGAAAATCCTATGATCACGCACTTCCTTTGGAAGGGAAGTAAAGCCGTTGGTCCCGTGCAGTCGTTTGCCGGCTGCACGTTAAAGAACCCTTGCGAGGCAAAATTTGCGGCCCTTATAACGCCGTCCTGAAATGACCATGGCAGTTGAAAAGGACGTTAATACCAAAACAAACAAACCAAACCAGGTACATCCTTTCATGTCGACTGTTTTTCCTCAGGGTGATGGCACCTTTCGACAGGACAATGCTCCCTGCCATACTGCCAAAATTATCCACGACTGGTTCGAGGAGCACGAGGATGAATTCAAGCTACTCCCATGGCCACCAAACTCCCCGGACCTCAACCCCATTGAACATTTATGGGACCATCTCGATCGCCATGTCCGCAAGCTGGACCCTCCACCACGCACGGTGATGGAATTACGGGATGCACTGATCGCCGAATGGTCCCAGATACCTGCAACCACCTTCCGAGGACTTACTGACTCTCTGGCACGTCGACTAGCTGCTGTGCTTGCCGCCAAAGGTGGATATTCCGGATACTAGCAGGTGGTCATATTAATGTGTCCCGACCCTGTATACTTACAGTACAATAACATAATTGTGCCGCCACACTTTTACTTTTGTTTTTTTACTAATTTTATGAATTCCTGTTTAAATGAGAGGAACAAAAAATTTTTTTTGACTTTTTCACTTTACAAAGGAAAAGTGTAAGCTTAAAAAGTTTTTCATATACTTAATAGGTTGCTCTGTGTGAAGGCAACGAATTAAGAAGACACCCGCCTTCTCTTACAAAACTGACTCTCAGTTTATTGAAATCTGATCTCGATAGTCAAAACTCTTCTTTAAATTGCATCGATCAAAGACCCATGGGAGCATGTATTGCTTTTTAAAGACTGAATTGCTATATAAAAAGATTAAAAAGTAATAAATTCTTTCATCCATAAAATGGTAATTTACTCTTCTCGTAAAAGAAGCTTTCTCTTATGATAAAGGCAACATTAGACAGGGGCAGCTCGAGTTGCTGCCATCTGGTTTAATGAAAGCTAGCTTTTGGAATACGATGTAATTTTATTAATGAAATGAGAGGATGAAAAAACGAGCTTTCGAGCACATTTTCGTAGCAATTAAATAAGCTGAATCGTTGTAGACAGGGCCATTGGGCGATAATTAAACGAGAAAGTAAACGTCTGCAATGTTGCTCATCTTTCTATCATTTCCAAACCATCTGGTTTTCGTCGGCTAAAAATGGAAGAAATTTTAACTTCTCACACGTTGCGGGAAAATAATTTTTTTTTTCAAATCTTTCCAGACGTTTGTTCAATCCTGGAGGATTATTATTTTTTTTTTTAACTCTCGGCATGGTTTCTGTAGTCCCTGATGATGCTTTGTATTTCCGAGACAGACGTCTCAAAGTGACGTCTGACTAGAATGAAGGGTCCAATCGGACGAGGAATAAAGTAATTTCTTCCACATTTTTCTATCTCAGCATATTTCTTTTTATATTTTTCGCTCCCTCCATTTCTCTGTATGTTATTTTTGTTCTGGCGATGGAAATCGATTGGGAGAGCAGTCGCCGATTACCGGTCTGCGCCCATTGCTGCTGTCGACGGCAAACAGACGCGAAAACATCATCAAAAAACCTTTCGCCAATTCAAAACGATTTGCAAAGCGATAATGAATAGTTTTTGCCTTCTTATTTTATTGACACGAAAACGTCGTAAATTATGGCTCATGAACTAACTCGTCGAGTCATTACATGTTTAATTTTTGTTTGTTTAGCATCCACATGATCGTTGTGTTTAAAAATGAAGTTAGGAGTGTTCAGTATTATGGATTAGAAAATTAAAGTTAATCACATTTTGCTTTTTTAATATATGTTTGATCTAAATGGTATAACAAAATTGATGCTTGCGTAACCTTCATCTCTAATGAAATTTTGCAATCGTGTTTGTGTGTTTTAGCGATCATTTGTATGCAAATCGACGCTCCTGAAAGTGCACTCACCCAGCTCTAATTGGATTTTGGCAACGAAATTTCAGCTTTATGATATTTAAATAGATGATAAGATGAACACATTCATTAAAACAAATAAACTCGGTCCTTCTTTATACTGTAGTAATTTTTTATGATGATCAATGTGCTCTCATTACTTGTAAACGCACAACAGAATCTGAACATGTTCAAAAATACATTACCCTACAATACTGGAATGGACAGTGTAGTTAAACCGTAAGATCTAGATCCCTGAGTGGAAAGATCGATTAACACAAAAAGGGGGTGTGGGTGATAACGCCAGGACTGGGAAAGTAGGAAATTCAGTCAATTTTGAAATTTTATAGCTGAAGAGAAAGATAAGTGAAAATAACAGTTTCTTCATCATTCGTGCTCCTCTGTTTTTGTTAATCAGTCATTCCACTGAGGAATCTCGATCTTACGGTTTGACTATACGCATATAAAGTAAAAGTGACATTTAATATTATTTAACATCTTCCAGTATTTGAGTCCATTGTAACTGCAATCTCAGCAACGGATTTAGGCCATTGCTCTTTAGCCTTCACTCGATGCTCCAATTCCCCATAAATGATAGAAGCTCTATGGTACGGAAGACAATTGACATTCATGTCTGTATGCCACTACCTGATAGAAGCCAAAACATGACATGGTCCATTGTTGTCCTGAAAGTAACAATCTTCGTTACCAAAACAAAAATTCCACTGTGTAGGAAACACGCGATTGGCTAGGATGTTCTTGTATGCTTCAGAATTCAATTTGCCTTCAACCACAAATGCCTCCTCTAAGACCAGAGGAACGATGCACTAAAGTAAAAGGTCCTCCTCTGGCATTCGCCATACACAAACAGGCCCCTCCGTCATTTCACAAAATACTTTTTCCACTCTTCGACAGTCTAATAATGGCCTTGGCAGCTTTGTTTGGCTATACATCTGTTAACGCCGAGTACACGGAGATTTTTCTCCAAAGTGGTGTAATGCACACCGACTCCGTGTTGATGACCTGGAGCGGCTTCTTGCGGCTGTTTTGAGCCTTGTACTTCCACACACTTCTATCGCCTTGTTTTGGGGATCGTCCGACGTGCGTGTTCCGATGCCTGTAATGTTCCATTTCTTCACAATATCACCTTAACAATGGACATGGGCAGTTATTTTCAAGGCCATTCCAGAGTAGCAAGATCTCTTACAGTGACAAAAACAGAGTTTTTAAATTCTGGGCGTGTCTAAAAAGTAAAAACTGGAATATTGACATCACATGATTTAAAAGATCGGTTTTCATCCTGACAAGCCCGAGCTTTGTGACTTGTCAGGATGACAATAAAGGCTCCTAAATTGTTTATAAGCACGAACGCCTCAGACCAATCAAATTCATATCTTGCATATACAGTGAATTTTAAGCTATGAAAACCACGAATACTAAACTGATTTACGTTTGCAATCTGTCGGCCTCGGTGGCTCAGTGGTTGCGTGATCGCCTCTGATGCCCGAGTACGCGGGTTCGATCCCGGCCGAGGACGACGAGGATTTTTCAGGAGGAAATCCTGAGATCACGCACTTCTTTCGGAAGGGAAGTAAAGCCGTTGGTCCCGTGTAGTCGCTTGCCAGCTGCACGTTAAAGAACCCTTGCGAGGCAAAAATTGCGGCCCTTATAACGCCGTCCTGAAATGACCATAGCAGTTGAAAAGGACGTTTGCAATCTGAGGAAAGCACATACAAATTTAGAGCATTCATGTGAAAAAAGTGTAAAATGCATTGAAAAGACTTCCTTCCTGGCACAGAACTGATTACAGATTGCTATGTAATATAATGTACAGGGTGTTGCAAATATATACAGGCAGTACTGCTGGGTAGCCTATCCGCTCGGCTGCAGGGGCCCGCTCATAACAATACCACCTGTAATATAGGCCTCGGCATTGAAACGTCATACATTGTTGCATCACTCAGTAGGGTATTGTTAATCGCATTTCCACCAATAAGCCCTAAATTTGCCCTTCTGATGATGATTTAACAACATAGCCTACGAAAAAGACAGACTGGGGCACTTAAAAGTCACATGACCAAAGTAGATCGAGCAACAATCCAACTTCTTGGATTTCAGCAATCAGTGTTTTTTTTTCGTTTGTTGGAAACAATGAAGATTGGATTATTGCTCGATCTACTTTGGTCATGTGACTTTTAAGTGCCCCGGCCTGTCTTTCTAGTTGGCTTTGTTTAACAATATATGACGTTTCAGCGCCCAGGCCTTTATTTTAGGTGGTATTGTTATGAGCGGGCCCCTGCTGAAGCCGACGCGATATAATCAAGCCGTGGCACTGATTTTGTGACATCATGCAAACAGATGGATTTTGTGACGTCTTGCAAAAATAAATTTAAGAACAAAATAAGGATATTTAAAATTTAAAGTAAAATGATTTATTAAAAAAGTAAATGACCCATGTTTGGTATTAATGCATTTTATTCTACTCTCTCTAGTTATCTAAAATACAAAATTCATATTTAAAATACCTCACGAAAACCGATGGGATTTCAACAATGCCAAGTGACGTAGTGCCATGGCTTTGTATAGATCGCGTCGGCTTCGCCCCTGCATCCGAGTGGATAGGCTACGCAGCAGTACTGCCGTGTTTATACTTGCAACATCCTGTACATCTACAGTAGTAATGTAGTTATATGTACTGTATAAATGCAAAATAAGTATTACGCTGTACATTCCTTTATACTTATGCAGCGTATGAATATTTTGCAGTTTCTATAATAAAAAATACAGTGATAAAAGTTTAATTTCTCAGTAGTGGACATCTGCCAATAATGGGCACAAAAAAAATTCCCGAGTTGATCATTGTTCAGAAGTTTGACTGTAGTATTATTTTCTTTAATGCTTATGTAATGCCGATGCGTTTCCATATTATCACCACAGCCCACTAGATAAAAGCCTGAGTGCTGTTTTCAAAATGGCGGCGCTCGCAGGCCGACTGTCTGTGTGAAATAAGATGGAATAGAAGAATTATTTCACAAATTTGCTTTAATCTTCTAACGAAATCTAAGTTTTTGAACTTGTTATTTAAATGGCTTTATGTTTCAATCAAAACAATGGCAACATACGTGCAAATAAATATAGTTTCAGATTTTTCAAAGTAGAGCCATCTATGGAGGAAGAGAAAAAGCATCTTTTCTATAAAAAATTTCGAAACCATATATGATGGTTTTAGAAATCTGCAAAAATTAGTTCCTGTAATAGATTATTTATTTTGGTTAGATTTTGTAAGAAAATTAAAGCAAATTTATGAAAGAATTCTTTTATTTTAGCTTATTTCACACAGACAGTCCGCCTGCGAGCGCCGCCATTTTGAAAACAGCACTCAGGCCTTTATCTAGTGGGCTGTGATTATCACCATCTTCTACGGATATGAAACCACAGTGAAGTTCTGTGATCAATATTTGAAAATTTAATATTTTAATATTTACAACAAAGGGAATGACAACGTCCAATTGAAGGCATCTCCTGATAAACCAAATTAAAGATAGTAAAATTCAATTTTTTCTGCTTCTAATAATAAAGACGAATCATGAAAAGAAACTTGACTTTTACTAGCTTGAATAGTTGGTATAATGAGATGCCTTCAATTAGGAGTTATCATTCTCTTTGTTGTAAATTTAAAAATTTAAAAATTTAAAATATTGATCAACAAACCTTATTGATGCGCATAGAAGATGGTGATAATATCGATTAAAGAAATAAATATTATATTGCTAAACCCATTAACTTTCAATGAGCAAATCTGATTTCATAGAAATGGGAGGAGTCCGTTTTATTTTAAGGTAGTGTAGAATTCTTATAGAATGTGACTACTGTACTAATTTTGTTACTACATAGGTTTTTCATATTTTATTTAACCATAGTGAGATAAAAGTAAAAGCAAACTCGAAGTTGGATTTAACTGATAAATCCCCGTACTGTTGTTGCACCATTCCTTATAAATGAAATATGAAAACGAAGCAAGAGGAGACATTAATCTTTATCTTGCGTCTCCGGTATTTGTCGTCTCCTAATCGGCTTTCGCAAATTTCTTGTCGTACGAAGGCAGAAGCCCAGGAGAAAGAGAGAAAGACCGAGACTTTTATTAATTCAGAGGCGAATTCTCCATGGGGCTTTGAGTAATTTATCTTTTGCAGATAAAAGCGATCGATCGATTATCTAGTCAAAGGAAAGACGAAAATATTTCGAAAGCAATTCATTTAGATTGTGAGCTCCGTTTCTATTGAAAACGACAGCAACTTGTTTTGAAATTTGCCCTCGAGTATAGAATAAAATCAAATTTGTTATATAAACGCTGAACAGGAAGGGATGGATTAATATTGATGAACATCAGAATGAGACGAAAAATGACGCCTGAACTCCTTTTGCATGCAATTTTAAATCGTGGGCGTCTTCAATCCCCACTTTGTAGGGTGATTCAGCGATGGAAGTTAGAAAACATAATAAAGTTTATTGGGTAGAAGGCTAGTGACTCGAAAACAATAGATGGAGTAAACATGGAACGGTCTGACCTTTGCCATTTGCAGGCGCAACAGTGTCGTTGTCTTTGAAATAAGCAAAAGCGAAAAGAACGACAATCTCGACGAAGACGTAAAGGTCACAAAAGCTATAAATCCTTAACGACGCTAAATTACAAAGCGGGAAAAGGAGTTTATGATTTTAATATAAAATTTACTTTATACGGAAAGATTATAAGTACTAATTTTCAGGAATTAATATCAAATTTTACTTCTTATAATTTTTATTAAATTCACAGCGGTTATTTTTAGTAACTTCAGGCATAAGCTTTTCTTAGCCCGAGTTTTTGGTTACTTTCAAAATATTTTAAGTGGAGAATGATGTTTTCCGACAACCCTCACCGGTGAAACATCCATTTATCACACAGAAAGAAACGCCCACCGAAGGAAAATTTCAACGAAGAAAGGTTCCAACCTCCCATTTATCTTACATCGATTCAGATTCTTCGGATGAACCGGAATTCCATTTAAGATGACTGGGAATTGAATTTTATATGAAATGAAAGCATAGAATATCACGTAACAATCTGGTCACGAACGTTGATGAAGCCAAAAAAAAATTTAAGAGAGTCCAATAAGAGCATGGAAAAGGAATCCATGCGAAAAGGCATAGAAAAAATTTTGCTAATAGGGAGTGTGGAATAGAGTTTAGTAAACTCTTTCTAGTTCTAAAGCGAAAATTATCGGTATAGAAAAAAATTGAAATATGGGAAGTACAATATCTAAAGCATGATTTGGGATGACGTTATACGGAAAAAAGAAGCTAAAAATCTGGATACAATGTTCGGTGGGACTAACTTGTATCTCTGGGTTTCACGAGTTTGGATCGAACTCGTGCACTTCGCCCGCGTGCAACATAAAATGTTCGCGGACAAAGCTCACGGGCAAAGCCGAGGAGATATTCCAAAACTCAGGAGGGGAGTGGGTATAGTTTTCCTATGCAGTGTTGCCAGACTTTAGGGGGCGATTGCATTAAATGAGACATTATTTCTTTTGTTACTGATACTTGCTTGTTTTTCGTCTCGCATAACATTGCGCGCATTCCTAAAAAGCAAAAAATTGCTAAACCAGTATTTAAACCGCAGTGGGAGAATATGTTTTTTTTTCCCCACTGTTCACAGATCGGATTCGAAATGCTTAATATGTAATCATGTCCTATCGGGAGAAAAAAATATAATTCTACCTGACATCGAGAAAATTGTCACATTAAAACGAAGGAAATAAAATGGTAAGCTGCCTCGTTTTTTTTTGTTTTTTTTACAATGTCGAATTGATAATTAGCAACTCCACTTTAAGGAACTGATCAACATAATGTGCAATAGGGGAGTAAGGAAGATTACCCGCGTGCACAGGCGCTGCCCGCGAACAGCCCTGCTTTAGACCTATCTTTTAAAATTTTCCTTGCTCTTGACGTAGAAGCTCTTATACCCTCCTGCTCTAGCGGAGCTTCCGTTGTTCAGATGTTTCCAATGCCCGGATAGCTTTTTATCTTTCTGTTGCAAATTTCACTGATCAATACTCGTTCTTTCTCTTACTTTTGCCAAACGCACAAATTTTCGCCAGTCGTCTGGACGTTTTTAGGGAGCTCAAGGGAGATCCGTGTGATGCCTTATCCTCCTCGATAAACACTGCCTTATCTATGCCCTGTCATTGCATAATCATATTTATGCTCGTTGTTAATAATTCGTTATCCCCTCCCTAAAAAATGTTAATATGGTTAATTATGTAGTGCCACACCAGTTAATGTATTAACAAACTTTCAACCCCCCTTTTCCCTCTTAGGGGTTGGATTTCGAAAAACCCCTTTTTAGTGCTCACTTACATTTTGTAAAGAACCTTTGTACAAAATTTCAAGTTTCTAGGCCTTATGGTTTGGGCTGTGCGTTGATCACTCAGTCAGTTTCTTCTTTTATAAATATAGATTGTGGAACTTTGCAGAGCTTGCAATGAGGATTGTGGGTGATCCGATCATCAGATTTTGGTGAAATTTTTGTTTTGTTTGGAATTTACTCTTGAACAAATGTGCAATTGGAATTATTTTTGTATCTCTACGGTTTCGAGATAGAATTTGGATGTGTCCTAATTTGCATATTTGAGATGATGAAAGGTGTTCCATCAGATAGAGCACCCTCAAGTTCCTATTCATTCCCTGTATTGGAATTTGCGTAACTACATTGGTATCCAGGATAGGAAGGGACTAACAGACTTTTGATTCACCTTGTATATTGTTGCAAAATAACCCAGTTTCTCTGAAATTTCAGTTCTGGGAACCTGTGAAAGTTGCTGTAACCGTGTTCGTTGGAAGGAATCAATGTCGAGTTGGTTTGATAGGAATGAATGAGACTATGTCAAAAAGGCGATATTCTAATGCAGAAGAGTGCTAAGACAAGGTTGAATGGGATCTTTGGTTAAGAGAAATGATGAGAGAAAAGGCGAATGTGTCTGTTATGACTACCTGACATGTTTATGCAAATGCGCGCACGGGCGTCGCCACAATGTTGCTAGCGGGCCGGACCAATATAAAAAGGGAAGCTGAGTGTCGTCGACATCAGTAGACGTGTTCCCTTCTTCAACTATGGGTAAACGACGCGATTTAATAGCCTTCGAACGCGGGATGATTGTAGGTGCTCGGAGCTATGGAGCGAGTATTAGCGAAACACCAGCATTCGTCGGATGCTCAAGAGCAGCCGTCGTTAAAGTATTTAAAGACTGGACGGTTAGCCGGATGACGGGGTCTGAACGTTCGCGTTGTGGCCGCTCGCGGATGGTTGATGATCGGACAGAACGGAACCTGTCACGACTGGTAAAGGATATCAGAAGGGCAACTGTGCATCAAATCACTGCTGACCTTAATCAGGGATCCTCCAAAACGGTCTCTGAATGCACTGTCCGACGCACACTGCATCGCATGGGATACGGAAGCCGAAGACCTCTCCGCACACCTTTGCTGTCTGCAGCCAACAAGCGGAAACGACTCCAATTCGCTCAGGAGCACAAGGACTGGACTATCGAGCAGTGGAAACAAATCATGTGGTCTGACGAGTCACGATTCCAGTTACATCATGCAGACGGCCGCGTGAGAATCTGGCGGAAACAGCACGAAAGCATGGACCCCGCATGCATGAGTACAACCCTTCAGGCCGGTGCGGGCAGTGTTATGGTCTGGGGAATGTTTTCCTGGCATGCGTTGGGTCCGTTAATACGTGTTGAACAACGTCTGGATGGCATAGCATATCTCCGTATCACCGTCGATCAAGTCCACCCTGTCATGTTGATGGTGTACCCCAATGGAGATGACTACTTCCAGCAAGATAATGCGCCATGCCACAAAGCTCGTATTGTGCAGGAGTGGTTCCAGGAACATGAGGGGAACTTTACCTTACTTCGGTGGCCCCCACAATCCCCAGATCTCACTCCAATCGAGCATTTGTGGGATGAAGTCGAACGAACCATCAGACGGCTGGATCCACCACCGTCCAATCTAGCACAACTAGACAGTGCTATCCATCAGGCATGGTGTCAGATTCCCCTCACCACCTTCCAACAACTCGTGGAATCAATGCCACGAAGAATCACCGCAGTATTAAAGGCAAAAGGTGGCCCAATGAGATACTGACAGGGTGGTCATAATAATATCCTCACTCAGTATACGTCACCTTTTTTTGCGGCTCACCGTTTTCGATTTTCAAAAGTCTTGGCCAAAGGTATAACGGAACAATGTTTATTTGAATTTCGTTTATATGTTGTTTATTATTCAATTTATTCAGTCATGCGTTGCTGAAATCTTTCTGAAATTCCATCCAAATGAATTCGTCTTTCAGAGGCAATCTGTTTCCCTCTTGCCTTTCCCTCGTAGGCAATCTGTTTCCTTATTGAAGAATGTGATCTATTTATTCCCTTAAAATTTTTCATCTTTGCTTGAGAGCCCTACTACCCCATTTATAAAGATCGCATTCCCCGTGTTATTAGGCTTCGTCTCTCTCATTTCTACTTCGTTTTTGGTCGGTCACTTCAAATATGAGCGAGAGTAAATATAGAAGTCTAATAATGAATAAAGATGACTTCTTGTAAACATGTTTACCCAAATAAGAGAAAACTGCGGATATGAACTTTTCAATAAAATAAGGAACTTGGACATCGGAATGCGTATAATAAATTTTGACAGATTGAAAACTCAGTTCTTCGTTTTATTGATTACGTACTTTGCTTATATCACAATTGTCTTATTCGCTTATTTCGGTAAACATGTTTACAAGAACTTCCTTTTTATGAAGAGCCATAACGTTCAGAGAGCGACAATCTTCTTAATGATAAAAGAGTTTTGAAATAATTATGTTTTCAGTTTCCGATTACAGCAACATAGCAAAAATAGAATTTTTAATTATATTCCAAATAATCAATTCGGAGATGGTCTTTTATATGCGCAGATACCGCTTTTAGAGTCTCATTTCATCAAAGAAAGATTCCAAATCGAAATTGTTTTTCTACTTATCGACTTCCTTTGAGTCAAATATAAAAAAAGAAAACTATTTTTTCATTACATTGAAGGAATTAATGAGAATTCTTGGAAGGTCTCTTGTAGCCTTTAAAGCACCGATCGGCTCCGGTTTTCTAATCCGACAGAATGAGAAGCGCTTTTAGTGTCTTCATTAATATCGAATAGGATTTCTCATAGGAATGGTTAAAAGAAATGAAAATGAATAAGAAAAGAAGTTCCAATCCAGCGGAATTCTTTTTTAAATACTATTCCTGTCGTCATTTAATTAATTCGTCGTTATGTGATAACTTTTTTAAACAGCGAAGACGAATTTTGTCCCAAATTAATGAACGTCGTGGAAGAGCGAAAACTGAACATGAAAAGCGCAAAAGAAAAAGAATAAATTCATCGATCCA
>JAHWFO010115907.1:0-5000 GCA_023313115.1 Rhysida immarginata
CGACAGTAGATGGCAATATCGTCAACGTACAGGGAATAGTTCACAGTGGATGGAAGTTGTGAACAAGCCTCATTCATAGCAATGAGGAAAAGAAATGGACTCAGCACACTTCCCTGTGGGACACCATTATCCTGCGTAAAAGGGTCTGAGATCGTTGACCCAACGCGAACTCGGAATGTTCTGTTCGCCATGAAATTACACAGGAAAGAGGGAAGGTGTCCTATAAGGCCATACTTCCGCAAAAGTATTGCTATTCCATGCCTCCAAGTTGTATCATAGGCTTTTTCCAGATCGAAGAACACCCCTACAACATGTTGTTTATGTCTCTGTGCAAAATGAATCTCATGCTCCAACCGAAGAAGGTGATCAACAGTTGAGCGGGATTTGCGGAAACCGCACTGAAATCTGGACAACAGGTGGTTTTTTTCCAGATACCACATAAGTCGGACAGAGACCATCCTTTCCAGGACTTTGCACATGCAACTAGTTAGTGCTATTGGTCGATAGTTTGAAGGACAAGAGTGGTCTTTATTTGGTTTTGGAATAGCAATAACAATTGCTTCTCTCCACAAATTTGGGATCTCTCCTAATGACCAAACGTAGTTAAATAACGAGAGAAGGTGAGCATAAGCTTCCCTCGGTAAATGCTTCAAGAAAGCATATAAGATTCCATCTGGGCCTGGCGCAGAATCACTGGAGCAACGAAGGGCATAATGCAGTTCCCGTAAAGTAAACGGGAGATTATATTTTTCGAGGTTTCGGGATTTGAAATTTATAGCTTGCGATTCTCCGATACGTTTTTGTCTTTGAAAGGAGGCTGAGTAATGTTTTATCTGTGAAACCTCAGCAAATGTCCTTCCGAGGATATTAGCTACCTCCTTTGGGTCAAAGTATGTATGACCATTTTCAGTGAGAGAAAGGAGTTTATCCGGGAGTCTTTTCCTATTTATTTTCCTAATCATGTTCCATACAGTTTGAAGAGGGGTGTTCCTATTAATGGAGGAAATATAATCCCTCCAACAGAGTTTCTTATTTGTGGAAATGATTAGTTTACAACTGGCCCTTTTCTGTTTATAAGTGATAAGATTCTCAAGAGTTGGTTGTATGGAGAAAATGCGGAGAGCTCTCTTACGTTCTCGAACCGCTAGGGCACATTCTTCATTCCACCATGGCACTGGTATTTTCGTCGAAGAGGATCGACATTTTGGAACGGATTGTTCTGCCGCTTGGAGGATGCGGGTAGTGAAATCCTCTACAGCCTCATCTACAGACGGAAAGGGTGTTTTATTCTCAAACTGTAGATGGGATTGGAAGACCTGCCAGTCTGCTTTATCCAATTTCCAACGTGGTAGAGGGTTGGAAAAAGTAGAAGAACTCAGGGAAATACTGATCGGGAAATGATCACTACCATGTAAATCTGAGAATACGCTCCAGGCTAAATTAGGTGTGAAAGATGAAGAGGATATAGATAGATTGATGCATGACGCAGAGCCGTTGGCTGAGTGGAGGAATGTTGAAGAGCCATCGTTTAACAAATTGATGTTAAAAGCATTCAAAACTTTCTCTATCATATATCCTCTTTCAGAGAGCTTTATAGACCCCCAAATGGGGTTATGGGCGTTAAAATCACCCAGAACTAGATAGGGGCTTGGAAGTTCACACAGTAGAGATGACAAAGATGTTTCGTCCGTATATTGATCCGGAGGTAGATACAGTGAACAAACAGTTAGAGGTGAGAGGTCTTTGAATAACACTCTAACTGCTACCGCCTGGAGATTCGATGTTAAATTAATGGTAGTAAAAGGCAAGGATCTTTGGACTAAGATGGCAACACCACCACAGGCTTTATTTCCCGAAGTATAATCCTTCCTAATAAAATTAAACTCTTTTAGGGTAGGAGACTGGGTTGGCAAGAGGAACGTTTCTTGCAAAGCCAATAAGGAGAAGGAGAACTTATTGACCAAGAGCTTTAGGTCTTCTAAGCGACAAAAGAATCCATTAAGGTTCCATTGTAATAGTGCCATGATGAAGGTTTTAAGATGTAGGATTAAACTCCCGAGATAACTCCATCTCCTCGATAGGAGATATCTGTACGTTTAAAGGGAATTCTGGCCCTCCCCCCAAAACTGGAGAATTTGGTGTAGTCTCTACTACACGTTTTTTGGAGGGGTCAGAGGAAGGTGACGCCTCTGACGAGCGCTTCTTCCCATCTTCTCTCTCCGAAGTTTTTGGAGGAGTTCCTGGTTGTATGATGGGATTCGAAGTCCGACTAACGTTAGCAGATGGTTCTGTGGGGGTGGAAGTTCCACAACAAAAATCCGCAATACGTATATCTGTCATAGTACCAACTGTCATAACAGAAGGACGACTCTTAACTGCAGAAGCGTAATTTCGGACTTCATTCCGTTCGACCTGCCTACGTGCTTCTGGAAAAGACAAACCCCCAAGGACGCGAACCTCTTGGATTTTCTTTTCCTTCCGCCAAATAGGACAGTCTCTTGAAAGGGCAGAATGGGCTCCCTTGCAATTACAACACCGGAACTCGTTTGAACAATCTTCCATCTCATGTCCGGGCAGGCCGCACTTGCAACAAACTGCATTAAAATGACAGTTTGTTCTCGTGTGGCCGTACTTCTGACATTGGAAGCATCGCAACGGGTTGGGGATAAAGGGTCTCACGTGACAGTGGATATAGCCGATATAGATGGTATCAGGCAAAACTGATCCCTCAAAGGTAACAATGAAGGAATGCGTAGGATGAGGAACACCATTCCTCTTTGGAGCGATCCGGCGAATGTCAACAACAGATTGATCATCCAATTCGGCAATGATTTCCTCGTCCCCCATTCCTTCCAGGTCCTGGCACGTGAAAACACCTTTTTTGTAATTTAAGGTTGCGTGGGGAGAAACCGAAATGGCTTTCCCAGCAAACTTTTTTAAGGATAAAAGGGTGGTAGCTTGTTTATCCTTAACAACCTCGATCAATAAATTGCCATTAAACAGTCTTTTTACATGTTTCGTGTCCCCAACGAGGCGTTTGAGTTCTTTTGAAATTAGAAATGGGGAGATGGTCTTAAACGACTCCCCACTTTCCAATTTCATCTCCAAAAACTTCGGATTCTTTGGCGGTCTTCGACTCGATCTCTCTTCACGATCGTTCTTTTGTCTCTGGTTAATTTGCTTATTTTGTTTACCCATATTAAGTAGGATAAATATTCATCTCCCTCGCTCCCCACCCACCACCGAGCCCAACAAGGGGATGCACATTGGCACCAGGGATACGAGGAGGATATAGGCAGCGCCTAACCCTGTGGCCGAAGCTCCAAAGGAGCGACGACCAGCCGATTGATCTGGACGGGCTCATCCAGACCTCCCATCCTTCCGATAAGCAGGGGCCAAAGTGGTGTGTTGTTCCGGAAAGCCTTCCCTCAACCACCAGGATCCCCCTTTCCCCAGAAGTAGGGTTGCTGCGCACGGCAAACACGCAGGTGGACGTACTGGTCGCAATGGAGGCCATGTCAAAAACATGCCTGCATTGCGAGCACCGGTCCCTTTGGGAGGGTCCACAACCGACCGGACACTTTTAGTCTGGCCTCTCTGCTAAGGCCTGTCTGACATGGGTGACCCGATCCAGAATAGCCCTTAGCGTCACTGAGGCACTCAAGCCCCTCCACCACGTCAAGGTAGTGCCCACGGAGGGGCCTCATTAATAGCAATGAGGAAAAGGAAAGGACTCAGCACACATTATCCTGTGTAAAAGGGTCTCAGTGTGTTGACCCAACGTGAACTCGGAATGTTCTATTCGCCATGAAATTACACAGGAAAGAGGGAAGGTGTCCTGTAAGGCCGTATTTATGCAAAAGTATTGCTATTCCATGCCTCCAAGTTGCATCGTAGGCTTTTTCCAGATCGAAGAAACCCCCTACGACATGTTGTCTATGTCTCTGCGCTAGATGAATCTGGGAATTCCTCCCCCTGCCACAGGACGCCCATTCTAGCTTTCTTCACCTGTATTTTAGCAAGTGTGTTTAAGTTAGTTAGTTTACAATATATATATTTATTAATTCATTTAACAAAATTAATAGGTTAAAAAGCGCTGTCATCAGAGTCCGTTTGCTCGTCCTCTTGAGTTTCTTCTTCTCTTTCGCTTATGGTGGAACCTTCGTCGGAAGGGGTCACGCCTTCCAAAGGAACTATGTTCAAAAAACTGTTCACCTTGCAGTACGCGCTTTGATAAAAGCTTGCGTTCCCTGCTTGATAATGCTGGGCAGCAGTGGACGGAAAGTGATTCAGGTACCGGTGAATGAACGAGCCCGGCAAACCAGACATGACGCTTAGCGAATTCAGAATTCTTCGGGCATCGCGGGCTCCGACGACCGGTAGCCCGTGTTTAGCCTATAGAATGGTAAGCTACCGATCGATCCGTTTCAGCGGCCGCCCTTCCTAATTGAACACAAGGGTCTCCGTCGGTTCCCTGTGCGGCTTCTGCCTGTCTCCTTCACGGCGAAACCATTCCAAGACATCGCCGAGTAATCCCTCAATGACGATCGCACTGGCTCCCTGCTTTTCGGTTTTGTGATGCCGGACAAGGGCAACTCTTGATCCGCTCACCGTTTTTGCCATTCGGTAATCGTGTATGGTTAAATTGCAAAGAACGTCAGGCCTTTTGCCCTGGACGAGTGACACACACGCGGCACAGAAGCCGATAAGATAGTTCCGCTCTTTTGGTCGTGGTAATGCTTTCGACAACAGGCTATTGACAGTGGCCACCACCTCTGGGCTTCTCAATGCCGCAGTAAGGGCGTGTTTCGCTCTCTCCTCGTCAACGTCACCACTGATGGTCTGATAGAAATGGTCTTGCATCTTGTCTTGGCCCCTGTGAACGGAAGCTCTGGCTCTGAGTTTCAAATATTCGGACAACTGCTCGATTTTCAAGCGGAAATTCGGGTCAGACAGGCCCTCATTTCTCTGCAGCTGGGCGACTAAGCACCCCGTAAAAG
>JAHWFO010115907.1:10000-39756 GCA_023313115.1 Rhysida immarginata
TTCGACTCGCGCACGTGTTAGACTCCTTGGTCCGTGTTTTAAGGCGGGTCGGGTGGACGACCGACCTACTCGCCGCCGACCTTAAGCGCCGCCACGAAAGCACGAAACCACCAGTGAGCCGACAGGATACCGAAAAACCACGCGAGTGGCGATTGGTCCCTCGCCGCTCGACCTGCCGGAGCATCGTGTTCGGGCACGCAAGGCCTCGATTGGGTAGAGGCCAAAAGCAGGGACTGGCTGTAAACACCGTCTGACGTTTTTCCCCCAAGAGAAAAGAGCATGCCGGCCGAGGCTACTTACCCATTGTCCTGCCCTTAGGACCGCCTTTCTTACGGGAAACCCAACCGGCCGCTGTGTCCTACTGAGGGGGAATGCACCCGCACACTGCCGGCTAGCCATCGGACGTATGGCTCCCCTCAAGTCTCCATACTTCGCGACAGCCGTAGACGAGCAGACTGGTTGAATCCCTCCGTTCGACCTTCGAGGGCCCACCCGTTTGCCTCCGAGCGGTTTGACGTACTCTTGAACTCTCTCTTCAAAGTTCTTTGCAACTTTCACTCACGGTACTTGTTTGCTATCGGTCTCGTGGAAGTATTTAGCCTTCGGTGGAGTTTACCACCCACTTAGGGCTGCACTCCCAAGCAACCCGACTCCAGGGAGAGAGCCATCCGGCAGACACTACGAGAAGCCAAACGGGCCTTGCACCCGCCATGGGGACTTAGGCTTCCGCGATCTGCCGGGAGAAGCTCCTCCCAATCGCCACATTGCCCGTCGTCCGCTACAGACGAGGGCTTCAGCGCTGGGCTCTTCCCCGTTCACTCGCCGTTACTAGGGGAATCTTCGTTAAGTTTCTTTTCTACCGCTTACTTATATGCTTAAATTAATCGGGTTATCTCGTGTGATCTGAGGTCGAGTTGGTTTCTAGTGACGGCATGGACGCAAGAGGCTGCCTCCTTTTCCTTAACCCACGAAAACCCACGCCCTTCACACTGCACAACTAAGTGCGCAGATGGGGGTTCAAGAGGCAAAGAGATGACAAGAGGACCGCAGCCGGACTTAGACTCAGGCCGAAGTGCTCTCTCTCTGAAGCCCCGCCATCCTCTACTTTTCCGCGGCATCCAAACACTCTCCGTCCACGTGCCAGCCACCAATATATTTTTTTTATTCTAGCCGGAGGCGTCTCTCCCTCCGTGAGGAGAGACGTTCTCCAGCGACACGCCGGGTCTTTCTGGCAAGCATGTCAGGCCCGCGAGTACAAAGAGGCTTTAAGCTGTTTTTTATATATTTCTAGCTACAGTCGTTTTCCTTCCGTGAGGACAGGCAATGTTCTCCAGCGAGACACAGGGGCTTTCTGGCAAACATGTCAGACCGGCGAGTAAGATTTTATCGACCCTCAGAAAGGGGTGGCCCTGGGACAAGCCCTGGGCGGCAATGTGCGTTCGAAACGTCGATGTTCAATGTGTCCTGCAATTCACATTACTTCATGCTGTTGGCTGCGTTCTTCATCGACCCACGAGCCGAGTGATCCACCGCTCGTAGTTGCATTAAGCAGAAATTTAGTCTCGTTCGTTCACGAGCAGTCCATTGCCATAGACGCATCTCTACAAGCTGACATGGACCCTCAAACAACCTAGAATTCTGGTCTAGGTTTAGCTGGATACCAACCGGCCACTGGAATCCTCTCGGTTGGCAGACTTAAAGATTTTTACCCGAGGTTTGAGAATGGATGCCGGGCGGCTCTGTCGCAGTAGAAACCACCAAAGTACCCCAAGGAAGGTAACGACTGCGTCCCACAGACCTCCACTAGACGCTTTTCCGCAGCGTATGTAAACACTGGGAGCTTGTCAAAAGTGGCTGGGACTTGAGCAGGTGCCCTTCCGTTTGTGGCGGTGCCTTCAGCAGAACTGCAACCGAAGCTCTTTAAACCTCTCTCCCTACTGGCTGGCACGCCAAGGCAGTAACCCTTCAAGGCGAGCCGCTTCGCCGTGCCAATTTCGAGCGACCAGTAGGGCATAGCCCCGTGACTGTCCCACCAAACGTGAAAATCTCGCGGGGAAGGCTGTAGTATCTTTCAGAATCTACAGGCGAAAGCCCTTTGTGCCACCTTCTCCCACAGACAAGTAACGAGACGGTACCTCTGCGTCAGTCGCTAGCAGGGTAGTACACTCACGCTATGGGGAAAACTGGCAGTCGTCCCCGCACGCTTTCGCAGGACGTTGCGAAGTTGCGCGTGCATGGTCAGAACAACGCGGCATTTTTGAAAGAGAGATCTATTCAGGATTCTCTGCAGATTATTCGGAATATGAACGATATTCTAGCGGATAACAGGGGTCTCCTAATATCCTTAGACAACGAGAAAGCCTTTGATCGGGTTAACCACCCGTATCTTTTGGAGCTATTGGAGACCCTTAAGTTCCCAAAAAATCATATCCGCTGGATTAAGATCTTATTAGCTAATCAGTCATGCCAGCTTTGCTTTGGTCCACGAAGATCAGACAGAATTACTATGTTCTCTGGTTTAAGGCAGGGTGATGCCTTAACCCCTATCCTGTTTATTTTAAGCTTAGAACCTTTTTTTAAGGAAGGTATCAAACAGGAATAGGTGGGTTAGAGGAGGGAATCTTCAATCACTGCCGGTATATACAGCATATGCAGATGATATCTCCCTATTTTTTTAAGTTTATATGAACTGGAATGTCTTGATGATTTGATAGTCAAATATAGGGAGGTATCTAATGCAAAAATTAATTACAGTAAATCTAGCATGATTAGTTATCTGGGCGACTGTAATGGGGAATTGGAGAGAAGCTCCAACTTCAAGGTGGTCGACAAAATAAAAATATTAGGTATTTATTTTTGTATGACGCAACAGGAATCGGTAAATTATGTCCACTGGTATGAAGAATTAAAGGAGAGTGTACAGAAGTGGCAATCCTTTGGGAATTTGCTTACGATCAAGGAACGGTCGGACATGGCCAATATGTTCCTGATCAGCAAATTCGGCTCGAAGATACAAATTATAGAGCCCCCGTGGGGTTTTTGGATAAATTAAATGGAGAGATCGCGCGCTGGGTCATTGGTGGTCATCGGTGGCCCAGGCGTGGTTTTATCTATGGTGGTTTGCCTCACGGGGGATTGAACTTAAAAAATTTGAACATTATTAGATTAAACAGTAGAGTCGAATTTGTTTTAAGCACCCTTAGATAGAGCCACTCTATATACTTTCGGGACTTCTTCAATAGTCAATATGGAAAATGTAACCCCTTCTTTAATACTTTAAAGAAAGAAGTTCTTTCTTCTTTACCTGTATATATAAAAAAAACAGTAGATTCTTTTTCCAGGGTGGTGCCCACGAAATTAATACTGAATGTGGTAGGATTTGTAAAAATAAGTTTAGAAACATACAAGTTGTAAGGGAGAACTCTGTGATCACCCTTTACACTACAGATATAAGGATAGCATCTTTGATTTGAAAGATGGTGATAGTGTAAGGGGATTTCTCGATCAAAGTATCAGAGTTTTCCCAAATCTCCTACCACATGAAGTAATACATGATTGGAATAATTATTTCATTAATAAGGACGTGGTCACCACCTGGAAATTTAGAAGGAAAGGAGGGGTTACTCCAGATTTTCTATGGAAAATTAAAAGAAGAAGTTCCCCTAATTGTCAAATTTGCAATACCAGTGGATCTGAAGAACATTTTTTACTTTGTTGCGAAGGAGAAGGAGAAAAGATTTAAGAGGCACCGGCACCCTGAGATCGGACGTCTACTTAACAGGCTAGAGTCTCGTTCGTTATCGGATTTAACCAGACAAATCGCTCCACCAACTTAGAATGGCCATGCACCACCACCCGCCGAATCAAGAAAGAGCTCTCAATCTGTCAATCGTTTCGGTGACCGGGCCGGGTGAGTTTTCCCGTGTTGAGTCAAATTAAGCCACAGGCTCCACTCCTGATGGTGCCTTTCCGTCAATTCGTTTAAGTTTCAGCTTTGCAACCATACATCCCTCGGAACCCAAACACTTTGGTTTCCCGGAAGCTGCCCGCCGAGTCATCGGTGGAACTGCGGCGGATTGCTGGTCGGCATCGTTTATGGTTAGAACTAGGGCGGTATCTGATTGCCTTCGAACCTCTAACTTTCATTCTTGATTAATGAAAACATTCTTGGCAAATGCTTTCGCATTAGTGTGTCTTGCGACGGTCCAAGAATTTCACCTCTAGCGTCGCAATACGAATTTTCCCGTCTGTCCCTGTTTATCATTACCTCGGGTTCCAAAAAACCAACAAAATAGAACCGAGGTCCTATTCCATTATTCCATGCTGGGCTATGCGGGCGGGTACACGCCTGCTTGGGGCACTCTAATTTGTTCAAAGTAAACGTTCCAGTCACCCAAGACACTCAACGAAGAGCACCGAGGGATGGCCGGCAGGATGGCTCCACGGCCGCCAGTAAAACCGCGTGAAGGCGGACCGCCGGACAGGCACCGAGATCCAACTACGAGCTTTTAAACCGCAACAACTTTAATATACGCTATTGGAGCTGGAATTACCGCGGCTGCTGGCACCAGACTTGCCCTCCAATAGATCCTCGTTAAAGGATGTCAAGTGTACTCATTCCAATTACGGGGCCTCGGATGAGTCCCGTATTGTTATTTTTCGTCACTACCTCTGGGTGGGTAATTTGCGTGCCTGCTGCCTTCCTTGGATGTGGTAGCCGTTTCTCAGGCTCCGTCTCTGGATTTGGTAACCCTGATTCCCCGTTACCCGTTACGACCATGGTAGGCGCATAACCTACCATCGACAGTTGATAAGGCAGACATTTGAAAGATGTCCAGAGTCCCCAAAACGGTCGTCCCCGAGTCCCCAATTATCCAGAGTCCCCAAAACGGTTACGGATCGTTTTCGACACGTATTCGTCTTGTTCTAATAAAAGCGCTCGTCCCCGAAGGTCGGACCTTTTCGGCATGTATTAGCTCTAGAATTACCACAGTTATCCAAGTAGGGTAGTACGATCTAAGGAACCATAACTGATTTAATGAGCCATTCGCGGTTTCACCTTAATGCGGTATGCACTTAGACATGCATGGCTTAATCTTTGAGACAAGCATATGACTACTGGCAGGATCAACCAGGTATCTATCTCTTCAACAAAACACTCTTCAACCGGCCAAGCAGTATCCAACGCCGCGTACGTGACGCAGAAAACCTCGGCCGATTTATTTTTTAAAATAACGTGAATCTCCACAGAGCTCACAGTAGCACCACGGACGGGCGATATAACCGTCGGCGCCTTTCAAATCTATGTTCCGACTAACGGAGTTTGCTTTATGGCAGCCGTTTGCTCTTTCTCTCTTGTACGATGTCAGGCAGCTTCCTGTGGAAGGCTCACTCGAATCCGTCACCAAATCAAGAGCATCCATTCTCCACCGGTCAGAATCGACGTTCGCAGCGGGGCGCAACGTAATTCTACCATCAAAGCTGAAGCACGAACCTCAAATCCCGTCATCGGGTTTTAAGTAGCTCCATTGACATGTCTCGTTTTATTATTATAAAAGAAAGCGTAACCTTAACGTCCCACAGTGTGTTTTCAGGTGATCCCGGGAACGATTCTGTAACAACCGCCGGTCGATACGATTGCTAAAAGAAACCCAGCTTTTATGATGTCGGGATCAGGCCGTCAACAAAGCCAGGGTCGAAACCAGACTTTCTATAGCCGGGTTACCTGTCAGACGAGCATCCCATCACCTCGAGAATGGCCCCCCCCCCCCCCCGTCGGAGAAAAACGACCACAGAACCCGCTGACTTTCCACCAGTCGCGTTTACACCCCATAGTTTCTGAGTAGGTAAACCCCAGTGGACCGAGCTGAAGCGGTCATCCTTGCCGATGGCGGGAAACCCTCCCTCATTGAAAGTTCATGGGAGCCTTGAAGCTTGCGGCCTGTCACCGAACTAACGCCGGAGCAGAAAGGTTCCTCCCTGCTGGAGAAAAACTACCGCACAGCTCGCTGAATTTCCACCAGTCGCGAATACGGCCCATCTTTTCAGGAACACGTAACCCCCAGTGGATCGAGCTGAAGCGGTCGCCCTCGCCAATGGCGGGAAACCCTCTGATATTTCCGAACGTTCTTGGCAATGTGGGTGCCTCAAAGAACATAGCCGGGTAAATCCTAGCATTCGCCCGTCAAATTTTGACATAATACCAGTCCTTCTATTTAGGGAGCTAGTTCGGAGAGTGCGGAGTGGAGCACTAAGGAGAAATTCATTTTCTGCCCCTTTGTTTTAATAACGTTCAGACGTTTCAATTTTGGCTCCTCTACTCTCACTCGCCTCTCGAGACTGTCCACATATATATAGCGCCGGACCGTCTACATTTGTGCTGAACAGAAAAGTAGGTAAACCCTCGGAGAGTGCCGAACCTCCGGTAAACCCTCTCAAAAAGTAACCTGGTTTTTTTTGGACTGTTGATGTCCGAAATTTTTTCCTAGGGAGAACCTCGAAGAGTTGCCTACTCAATAAGGAAAGCCCGGTTCGGTCAACTTCCACCCCGAGTAGTTCGGCTGGTCGTCCCGAGGTGCGGTGTGGTGCGGCACCCGGTCAGGTCGAAAATTCGAACACCACGGATCGCGTTCATATTTGGCGGAGGCACGCACCTCTTAAGGCCACATCGTTTCGCCAAGTTTCCGGTCCTTTGGACTTTGCCAAAATTTCGGTCTCGTGACGTGACGTTCTAGCTCTGTTCATCTTTAAGCTCTGTTCTTGGCATTGAGACTCGTTCTGCGAACCACGACCGATCGCCGTGATATTTAGCGGGCACACGTATCTCTTAAGGCCGCATCGTTTCCTTCGGAATTTCAGTCTCGTGGCATGATGTTCGAGCTCCCTTCATCGTTAAACTCTGTTCAGGGCGTCAGGCGCACAAGCGGGCTAAGGGAAGCACTTGCACTCGCTCGCTCCTTGCCGGGCCGTCCGGCGCACATCGCGGGAAGGGGGGCTACAGTCAGCCCCAGGACGCCCCTTCTACTTTGTTCACCTGTATTCTAGCAACGTCCGACCCGTGTGCCCCAGAGAGCCCCGGGGGGGGGGGCGCCGCACAGCCCCACCGCGTGCTGTCGGGCGCACAAGCGGGCTAAGGAAAGCACTTACTTACGCTAGCCGGGCCGTCCAGCGCACATCGCTAGTCAGCTCCGTGCCCCAGGACGCCCATTCTAGCTTTGTTCACCTGTATATTAGCAAGTGTGTTGAAGTTAGTTAGTTTACAATATATATATTTATTTATTCATTTAACAAAATTAATAGGTTAAAAAGCGCTGCCATCAGAGTCCGTTTGCTCCTCCTCTTGAGTTTCTTCTTCTACTTCGCTTATGCTGGAAGCTTCTTCGGAAGGGGTCACGCCTTCCGAAGGCGCTATGTTCAAAAAACTGTTCACTTTGCAGTACGTGCTTTGATAAAAGCTTGCGTTCCCTGCTTGATAATGCTGGGCCGCAGTGGACGGAAAGTGATTCAGATACTGGTGAATGAACGAGACCGGCGAACCGGACATCACGCTTAGCGAATTCACAATTCTTCGGGCATCGCGGGCTTTGACGACGGGTAGCCAGTGCTTCGCCTGTAGCATGGTAAGCTGCCGATCGATCCGTTTCAGTGGCCTCCCTTCCGAATTGAACACAAGGGTCTCCGTTGGTTCCCTGGGCAGCTTCTGCCTGTCTCCTTCATGGCGGAACCATTCCAGGACGTCGCCGAGTATTCCCTCGATGACGATTGCGCTGGCTCCCTGCTTTTCGGTTTTGTGATGCCGGACAAGCGCGACTCTTGATTCGCTCACCGTTTTTGCCATTCGGTATTTGTGTATGGTTAAATTGCAAAGAACGTCGGGCCTTTTGCCCTGGACCAGTGAGAAACACGCGGCACAGAATCCGATAAGGTAGTTCCGCTCTTTCGGTCGTAGGAACGCTTTCGACAGCAGGCTCTTGACGGTGGCCGCCACTTGTGGGCTCCTCAATGCCATGGTAAGGGCATGTTTCGCTCGCTCCTTGTCAACGTCACCGTTGATGGTCTGATAGAGATGGTCCTGCATCTGGTCTCATCCCCTGTGAACGGAAGCTCTGGCTCTGAGTTTCAGACATTCGCACAACTGCTCGATTTTCAAGCGGAAATTCGGGTCAGACAGGCCCTTGTTTCTCTGCAGCTGAACGGCACTCCGTAAAAGCCGTGAGGTATTTCTTAAGGGTCTGTGGGCGAATTTTGCGTTATTCCTCTAACAGCTTGACACCGTCTTCGACCGAGCGTATGTCGAATGACACCGTCTTCGACCTATGTTGGTAGGTCCAGCCAGAGTGGTTTCTAACTTTTGCCCCGCCGTGTCGTAAATAAGTCCGATTATGCTTCTCCCCAAGCCAACCTTTGCTTTCCAATCTTTACTCGTATCCTCGATGTGTTCAGAATAGAGTTCAAAGAAACGCTCTTCGGGCTTACTCGGTCGAATGACTTTCCCACTTCTCAGCGTTTTGCTATGGAACGAAGACGCCAAGCGTGGGATGGCAGACCCCGGACTTTCGCCCTCGGACGGGCGGCTGCTGCTGCTGCCGCCGCTGCTAGTCTCATCGTCGGAACGTGTCGATCTCGGTAACAACGTTCTCGCCTGCTCGGGATGCTTTGCCGGCGGCAGTTTTAATAAATTATCGTCTAAGGCTCTCTGGCCCAAACACATCAGTTCACTTTTCCGTTAAACGATGAGCTGCCTGCGGCGCTCGGGGGAGTGAAATTTATGCGCTCGGACAAGATGCTGGTTCGCGTGCTCGTAATTGTTTAACCTCCACTCGCAGCCCTCTATGGGACATTTTAGGTTCGTTTTCGCTTCTTCGTACATTTTAATGTAACGGTTCTTGCTGCTGCTTTAGAATTTCTCTCTCGATTTTCGTTGGAACACGCCGCAGCGGGCCTCAAGTAGGAATTACGACGTTTCTATTGCATTTGTATCTGTTAAGGTAAGTCGACTCGTAACCAATCGTAATCCGACCGTCATCGGCCCTTTACAGTTCTGCGAACCAGCATTGAATTACCGGCCGAGGTTTGAGTGGTGTTAAGTTACTCCGGCCTCGGGCTAGGGGCTTATTAAGCTTCCCGCCTATTAAGCAAGTGGGATAACTAACACGGCTTGTTCGTTCGAACACCCCCGTGGGGGAAACGCGTGGATGCCGGTTAGTGGGTTAGTAACAATGCCTCATCTACATGCTTGCTTTCCACGTCCCTACCTACATATATAGCGCCGGACCCTGTAGGCTTGTTCGCAACAGAAAAGTAGGCAGTCACGAGTGCGACTTGCCTCCGCTTTGCCATGCCGATGTCGACGCATCATGTCCGGAAATCGTTTCCCATCACCGGTAAAACAACAAAACGATAGCATGTTTATTTTTGGACTGTAGACGTTCGAAATTTTTGCTACGGAGACCCTCCAACGAAAGTCTTTTTGAAGCTCCCTCAAGTCTAGGTACACTCTACACCCAAGCAAGGACTTATTTGGTGGCATTAAGGTGCTCGTTTTCTAGCAAACGACAGACTTTTGGTGGTGGCATTAAAACGAGCTCTGTTCACTAGCAAATGGCAAAAAAAGAGAGAGAAAGCCCCGTTTTTAAGGGATTTCTTGAACCAACCGAAGCATTTGTCAAAATTTCTGCCTCCTCCACCACCAATTTCTCTGTTGGTCAGCTACCGTAGGTCTGTTCACCATTGGACTTGGAAAAAAATAATAGAATCTCACCTAACTGTAGGTCTGTTCACCATTGGTCTTTAAAAAAATAAAATTCTGCTAAGTTATGCTGTAGCTTTGTACACACTATATAGTTGCGTAAATTTCTCTTAAAAAATGGGGACGCATCCGTCTTTTGCGGACAAATCCCCCAGTCGAAGGCAGAGTCTCAATAGATCGCAGTGTGGTCCCTGCTCTACTAAGTAAGACACCCCGACCGGTACCTAGGTCGTCTGCGGACGATTTGGCACCTCCGCTTCGAGCGCACTAAGTACGACACCCCGCACGCCTAGCGCTACCTCCCTCGGCTCGAGGCGCTGACGGTATTGTTGCCGTGGCTAGATGGGATTCTGACTTAGAGGCGTTCAGCCATAATCACACGGATGGTAGCTTCGCACCACTCGCCGCTCGACCAAGCACACGTGCCAAGTGTCCGAACCTGCGGTTCCTCTCGTACTGAGCAGGATTACTATCGCAACGACCGGTTATCAGTAGGGTAAAACTAACCTGTCTCACGACGGTCTAAACCCAGCTCACGTTCCCTGTTAGTGAGTGAACAATCCAACGCTTGGCGAATTCTGCTTCGCAATGATAGGAAGAGCCTACATCGAAGGATCAAAAAGCGACGTCGCTATGAACGCTTGGCCACCACAAGCCAGTCATCCCTGTGGTTACTTTTCTGACACCTCTTGCTTAAAACTCTTAAAATCAAAAGGATCGATAGGCCTCGCTTTCGCTGTCCGTATTCGTACTGAAAATCGAGATCAAGCCAGCATTTACCCTTTTGCTCTACGCGAGGTTTCCGTCCTCGCTGAGCTCGCCTTAGGACACCTGCGTTACCAGTTGACAGATATACCACCTCAGTCAAACTCCCCCCCGAGCTTGGCGCTAGAAGCGTGAGTGCCTGGAAACGCTCGCTTCCCGCCTCACCAAGTAAGTAAAGAAACGATGAAAGTAGTGGTATTTCAACGGCAACGAACACCCCCTGTGAGGGGGACGAAGTCTCCCACTTATGCTACACCTCTCATGTCTCTTCACAGAGCCAGACTAGAGTCCAGCTCAACAGGGTCTTCTTTCCCCGCTGATTCTGCCAAGCCCGTTTCCTTGGTTGTGGTTTCACTAGATAGTAGATAGGGACATTCGTGAATTAAGCCCACCCAGCCGTAGCCATAGGGCAAGAAACATCCACCACCCAGGGAAACCCCCATCCCCTGCCCTCCCAGGGCATGACAGCTTCCCTGGGAAAGATATACCCCTTCATTTTTTTTATTTTTTTTTTTATTTTTTTTAAATATACACATATGCAAGGAATCAAGTAGATACACCAAGTAGACTGGTTGACAAAATCAATATTATATATATTTTTTTTATATTAAATATATACACATATACAAGGAATCACATAGGTACACGAAGTAGATTGGTTGAGAAGTTAATATATATACACGTGCAAGAAACCAAATAGGTACACAGAGTAGATTGATTGACAATAAAATGTAGTTATAATTAAGCTATATATGATGGGAGCCGAGGAAATGGAAATAATACAGAAACCAATATATTTATTTATTAATAGCATACACACATATATACACATATATGCACATATATATACATTATACATACATATTTATACAAATTATACAAGTAACCATATAGGTACAAAAGATAGATTGGTTGACAATGGAATGTTCCAATATTATAAGTAGATTAAAAGTATGAAAGAAAATTATATAAGATAATAATAGGTGGCAGATGCATGTCTGTGGGATAAAATGAGCTCTGTCAGTGAGACAAACGCCAAGAAAATGGAAGTTGAAATAATAAAGATGACAATATTTGAATAAATACTTAAATAATACCCCTCCCTGACACCAGTAGGGAGAATGCATAACAAAAGAAAGAAAAGAAATGAGTACAGTAAAGCCTGTAGTTGGGCATACTAGAAGGTACCATAGGAGGAATGAGTTCGGCCAAGTATGCCGAGGGACAGAGTATGGCAAGTTAAGGGAGAATGAGGCATAGAGGGCACAGCATGTCTGTATGTGCGCAATCAGGCATTTATCGTTGCAAGATATCCGGCCACCCTCTGGAAGAAGACATTAAATGGGGGTCGACATGCTGTCTCTGTGAAGTAAATCTCCATGGGGCATGGCCATATGAAGCCATTTGTGTGGAGCTTCCTCATGAGGGTGGCTCTCTGTTGTTCAACTTATGCCATGTGGCATTCATACAGGATGTGGCTAGGCAGTTGTGGGCCACCACCACATGGGCAATCTATTGGATTATTTCGCAGGTGGAACCTGTCGAGGTATGTCCCAAAGGGACCATGCCCAGTTGCAAACCAGACGGCCTCCCTTGGTATACCTCCTGTCCTCTGGATCTCATACCTGCACCAGCCCGATTGGCTAGTGGTCCTGTATTTGTGCCATGACTCTTGCCACAGTTCGCCCAGATCTTTTTTCAGGCCAATACGTATGTGGGCGAGAGGAATTTTAATGCCTCTCTCCAGCTGAATGGTGTGCGCTTTGGAACTCGCCTTAGCCAGTGCGTCAGCCAGTTCGTTGCCCTCTATGCCCACGTGTCCCCTGACCCATGCACATTCGATACGAATGCCCAGTGAGGAGGCCCTCCCCAAGGCCTCTCTGGCTCTCATAGCCAGGGCGGTGACTGGAAGATGTCCCAGGATTGCCCATAGTGCTGCCATGGAGTCGGAGGCGATCCAAGTGGTACGTGTCGGTATACTGATTGATAACCGCCATTCTAGCGCCTTGACGATAGCCAGGAGTTCTGCCTGGAAGACAGTGCAGTATCCAGGCAGACTGAACCCCTTTTCGATTATCACCTGGTCTCTGTGGTGGGCGACAAAGGCTGCTCCGACTTTCTTGTCCTCCTTGGAGCCGTCTGTGAAAAGGACCAAATCCAGGGGACCCCTTGTGTTCTCGTTCCAGTTATGGAATGGAATGATTGCTCTTTGGGGAGGAGGAAGGCGTGCGGTGATTGGGAGAACAGAGTCCAGCCTGGAGGGGTCTTTCATGCTTTTTTGAAACAGCTCTGCCCTGTATTTCGCCTGCAGTTCGGGTGGCATGTAGCCACTGAGGGCATATAGGGCTTCAATGGGTGTGGTACGATAGGCTCCGGTGTATGCCAGAAGGAAGGGACGAACTGCGGCACGGAGTCTCTTCTGGAGTCTTGAGTCATTGGCTTTATGACCCCATATCTCAGCCCCAAAGGGCAGCATGGGTGTGATGATGGTGGTTAGTATTTTCCACCTGGTGGGTTTAGAAGTGCCCCATTCCCTGCCCATAATTGACCATAACCTGCTAGCAATTTTGGCGGTGCGGGAGCTGGCATTCTGGGCGTGTGTTATCCACTGCCACTTGGTGTCTAAGTGGAAGCCGAGGTATTTTGCACTCAGGGTGCATACGACTGCATGGTTGTCCATTGGAAGGCTGGGGGGGCGGATAGGTCTGCCATGGTGTGTAGAGCAGGGCCTGGGTCTTAGCCTTGTTATAAGACAGTCCATTCTCCGCTGCCCAGAAGGAGCACATTGTCCAGATATTGTGCCATTTTTCCTCGAGTGACCTGGCTGATCGACCGGTAATGAGGATTGCCTGGTCGTTGGCATAGGCTTGGGTGCTAACATCAGTCATGGTGTTACTGCCCCGCAGCCATCCCTCCATGATCGCCAGCCACAAGAGTGGCCCCAGGCTGCTGCCTTGGGGGCACCCCCTGGTTATTGTGCCTTCCACTCCTTCACTGACTAGGCCACGGGGGCCAAGAAAGTGCACGATGCTGTTAAATAGATTGCTGGGGCAACCAGTATGCTTAAGGCATCGAAGAATGACCCCGTAGCTAGGCGAGTTGAAGGCGTTTTGGAGGTCTAAAAGGATGACCAGGGCATGCTGTTGTGTAGCCCGAGCATTTGTGACATTGTTGCGGAGATGTTCCATAACTTGTGTTATGCTGCGGCCAGTTCTGAACCCATATTGTTGGGCCGAGAGACGTCCATTGTCTTCCAGAAAGAAGGCGAGCCATTTGGCAAGCATTCGATCCAGAACCCTACCCAATACGGTTAGTAGACATATGGGGCGGTGGGTGCCATCTCCCTTAGGAAGCCATACCACTCTAGCCTTGCGCCAGACATTGGGGAAGTAACCTGTGTTAAGGCACCCATTGAGGACGGCTAGCCAGTGGTGTCCAATTGTCGCTTGAAGGAAGGGTAGGATGGCCACCGGGATGCCATCTGGACCTGCTGCTTTGCGGCGGTCCATACCATCAATTGTGTACTGGAGCTCCCCCATGGTGAAATCCTGAGGGGGGGGGGCATCCAGTGGCAGTAGAAAGGAGGCATGATTGAATGGCTCTTTATCAGCAGGGAAGTATTTCTGCAGAAGGTTATTAATGATGGCAGATTTGTCGTGCAGCGTGGTACCGTGATCATGGGAGCCCCATCCCTCTCGGGATGAGATCTTACCACAGATAATCTTGGTTGGGATGCCATAAGGGTTCTTGTTGGAGTCACAGCCACAGTATTCGCGCCAGGAGGACTGCTTAGCAATAACGATTGCTGCCTTATATCGTCTGCGCAACTGGAGAAATATGTCCTTCCTATCGGAGCGTAAAGTTGGAACTTGGCAGGCTTGGAAACATTTCCGGCTGCCCCTCAGTTTCCTGCGGAGTCTATGAAGCTCAGGATTCCACCAAGGCTTGCCTAGATGGTGCAAGGATTTGCGTCTAGGCATTGAGGCATATATTTTTTATATATAGAGTCTATATTTACCAGTTGGAAGTTATATTTTTAGTTTATAAGTATTTTTTATGTGTATCTATGGGTGAATATGTAAATAAGTAGTAGAATATTGAGACAATATTTTGAGTAACTACGAATTAGTGGTTTACTTTCGTATGAATATGTAAAAATTAAGAATTAATAAATTGATTTTTACCTACGGAAACCTTGTTACGACTTTTACTTCCTCTAAACGGTCAAGTTCGGTCATCTTCCCGGCAGACCATCGCGATCAGCAGGCAGACCCGCCAGTCCGAAGACCTGACTAGATCATTCGATCGGTAGTAGCGACGGGCTGTATGTACAAAGCGCAGGGACGTAATCAACGCGAGCTTATGACTTGCGCTTACTGGGAATTCCTCGTTCACGGGGGATAATTCAAAACCACGATCCCTATCACGAAGGAGGTTCAACGGGTTACCCGCTCCTTCCAGAGTGGGGAAAGCACACGCTGATTCCTTCAGTGCAGCGAGCGTGCGGCCACGGACATCTAAGGGCATCACAGACCTGTTATTGCTCAATCTCGAGCAAAGAGTTCTCAAACAAAATTAATCTCGAACAAAATTAATAAGGTTAAAACGCGCTCTCGTCAGAGTCCATTGTTTACTCCTCTTGGAATTCCATTTCCTCGCCTTCGCTTATGCTGGATGCTTCCTCGGAAGGGGTCACGCCTTCCGAGAAAGCTATATTCAAAAAACGGTTCACTTTGCAGTACGCACTTTGATAAAAGCTTGCGTTCCCCGCTTGGTAATGCTGCGCAGCAGTACACGGAAAGTGATTTAGCTATCGGTGAATGAACGAGCCAGGTGAGCCCGACATGACGCTTAGCGAATTCAGAATTTTTCGGGCATCGCGGGCTCCAACGACCGGTAGCCCGTGCTTCCCCTGTAGCATGGTAAGTTGCCGATCGATGCGCTTGAGCGGCCGCCCTTCGGAGTTGAAGACGAGCGTGTCCGTATGTTTCCTGGGGGGCTTCTGTTGGATTCCTTCCTGGTGAAACCATTCCAGGACGTTGCCGAGTAACCCTTCGATCACGATCGCGCTGGCGCCTTGCTTTACCGTTTTGTGATGCTGAACGAGCGCAACTCTTGAGCCGCTGACCGTTTTGGCTGTTTGATACCCTTATACGGTAAAATTGCAGAGAACGTCGGGCCGTTTGCCCTGCACCAGCGAGACACACGCGGCGCAGAATCTGATAAGATAGTTACGCTCTTTCGGTCGTAAAAACGCTTTCGACAACAGGCTCTTGACAGTCGCCGCAACCTCTGGGCTTCTCAGTGCAGCAGTAAGGGCGTGTTTGGCTCTCTCTTCGTCACCTGCACCACTGATGGTCTGAAAAAGGCGCTCTTGCGTCTTATCTCGGCCCCTGTGGACAGATGCCCTGGCTCTGAGCTTCAAACACTCGGAAAGCTGCTCGATTTTCAAACGGAAATTCGGGTCAGACAGGCTGTCGTTTCTCGGCAGCTGGGCGGCTAAGCACTCCGTAAAAGCGGTCAGGTACTTCTTAAGTGTCTGAGGGCGAATCTTGCATTCTTCCTCAAACAACTTGATTCCCTCTTCGACCGAGCGAATGTCAAAAACGGGGAACCAGTTGGTCGGTCCACCCAGAGTGGGTTCTAACGGCTGCCCAGACGTCTCGTAGACAAACCCGATTATGCTTCTACCCAAGCCAACTTTTGCTTTCCAATATTTACTCGTGTCTTCGATGTGCTTCGAGTACAAGTGAAAGAAACGCCCTTCGGGCTGGCTCGGTTGAACGGTTCTCAGTCTCAGTGTTTTGGTATGGAACGAAGGCACCAAGCGTGGGACGGCAGGCCCCGAACTTAAGCCCTGATCATCCTCGGACACGCTGCCACTGCTTCTGCTGCTGGTCTCATCGTCGGAAGTATCCGCCTGCCCTTCAGCCGTATTTAGGAGATGCTTTGCCGGCGGCAGTTTTAATAAATTCCCGTCTAAGGCTCTTTGGCCAAAACACATCATTTGTCTTTTCCGTTCAACGATGAGCTGCCTGCGGTGCTCGGGGGAGTGAATTTTATGCGCTCGGACAAGATGCTGGTTCGCATGCTCGTAATTTTTCGACCTCCACTCACATCCTTCGATGGGACATTTTAGCTTTGTTTTCACTTCTTCGGACATTTTAATGCAATGCTTTGCTTTGCTTTAGAATTTCTTTCTCTCGAATTTCGTTGGAACACGCCTCAGCGGGAATTATGATTTTACTATTGCGTTTGTATCAGTTAGGATAAGTCGACTCCTCGTAACAAATCATAACCCGACCGTCATCAGCCCGCTGAAGTTCGGCGAACCAGCATGGATCGACCGGCCGGGGTTTGAGTGGTGTTGAGTTACCCCGGCCTCGGGCTAGGGGCTGATTAAGCTTCCCCGCCCATTGGGTAACTAACGCGGCTCCTACTTTTGGATTCCCCGGTTAGATTAGTAATAAATGCCTCATCTACATGCTTGCTTTCCACGGCCCTACCTACATATATAGCGCCGGACCCTGTAGGTTTGTTCGAAACAGAAAAGTAGGCAGTCACGAGTGCGACTGCCTCCGCTTTGCCATGCCCTATGTCGACGCATCACGTCCGCCAATCATTTCTCATCACCGGTAAAGCGACAAAATAATAGCATGTTTATTCTTGGACTGTTGCGGTTCGAAATTATTCCTAGGGAGACTCTCCAACACAAGTCTGATTAAAGGCCACACAAGCCTAGGTACACTCTACACGCAAGCAAGGACTAATTTGGTGGCATTAAGGCGCTCGTTTTCTAGCAAACGACAGACTTTTGGTGGTGGCATTAAAACGAGCTCTGTTCACTAGCAAAAAAAAAAGAGAAATTTCTCGAAGCATTTGTGAAAATTTCTGCCTCCTCCACCACGAACGAGCTATGTTCGTCAGCTACCGTAGGTCTGTTCACTGTTGGACTTGGAAAAAAAATAGAATCACACCTCACTGTAGGTCTGTTCACCGTTGGACTTTGAAAAAAATAACAGAACCTCACCTCATTGTAGGTCTGTTTACCGTTGGACTTGAAAAAAATAACTGAATCACACCTCACTGTAGATCTGTTCACCATTGGAATTAAAAAAAAATAAAATTCTGCCAAGTTATGTTGTAGCTTTGTTCACGCTATATAGTTGCGTCAATTTCTCTTAAAGAAAAACGGGGACACGTCCGTCTGTTGCGGACAAATCCCCCAGTCGAAGGCAGAGTCTCAATAGATCGCCGTGTGGTCCCTGCTCTACTAAGTACGACACCCCGACCGGTACCTAGGTCGTCTGCGGACGATTTGGCGCCTCCGCTTCGAGCGCACGGGATCGAGTGATCACGGCACGACCCTGGGTGGATAAACGTCTCGACCACCCGGGAAATCGGATTCTGCCATTTGCAGGGGTGATTGTCGGGCGGCGGGCCAAGGATTCGCTCCCCTGTCTTGCCCCGCACGCCTAGCGCTACCTCCCTCGGCTCGAGGCGCTGACGGTATCGTTGCAGTGGCTAGATGGGATACTGACTTAGAGGCGTTCAGCCATAATACTGCGGACGGTAGCTTCGCACCACTGGCCGCTCGACCAAGCACACGTGCCAAGTGTCCGAACCTGCGGTTCCTCTCGTACTAAGCAGGATTGCTATCACAACGACCGGTTATCAGTAGGGTAAAACTAACCTGTCTCACGACGGTCTAAACCCAGCTCACGTTCCCTGTTAGTGGGTGAACAATCCAAGGCTTGGCGAATTCTGCTTCGCAATGATAGGAAGAGCCGACATCGAAGAATCAAAAAGCAACGTTGCTATGAATGCTTGGCCGCCACAAGCCAGTTATCCCTGTGGTAACTTTTCTGACACCTCTTGCTTAAAACTCTTAAAATCAAAAGGATCGATAGGCCACGCTTTCGCGCTCCGTATTCGGACTGAAAATCGAGATCAAACCAGCATTTACCCTTTTGCTCTACGCGAGGTTTCCGACCTCGCTGAGCTCGCCTTAGGACAACAGCGTTAACGTTTGACAGATGTACCGCCCCAGTCAAACTCCCCGCCTGACAGTGTCTTTGGAGCGGGTCATCCGGGAGGAAAAACCCGACGCCCCTTCGAGGGCGACGCGGCGCTCCTCCCCCCGGGCTTAGCGCTAGAAGCTTCCCGCCTCACCAAGTAAGTAAAGAAACGATGAAAGTAGTGGTATTTCAATGGCGGCAAACGCCCCCCGTGAGGGAGACGAAGCCTCCCACTTATGCTACACCTCTCATGTCTCTTCACAGAGCCAGACTAGAGTAAAGCTCAACAGGGTCTTCTTTCCCCCCTGATTCTGCCAAGCTCGTTCCCTTGGCTGTGGTTTCGCTAGATAGTAGATAGGGACATTGTTGATTCGGGGTGAACCCCAGCCCACCTAGTCCAGGGGACCATAAGGCAAGTCTAAGGGAGGGGAGGGAAAACACAGCCAAGGGAAAGTCCCACCCACCCTGGGCAGAACCAGCGAGGAAAAGTCTCTGTTAGAGAGAAGAATATATATATACAAATAACCAAGTAAATACTCCAAAGGGATTTGTTTGACAATAGAATTCTTATTGTTATAAACAAAATTTAAAAGTGCAACCAAATATTAATGTTAAACTAATATGACAATATATGACAATAAACCTAAGTTCCAGTAAACTAATAGAAATGAAATATCCAGTATAGCAGGTAGCTGGAATAAAAGTTAATGAGCTCCGTCTAAGCCCCTAAGACCAAGGACATGCAAGTAACAAAGATTGTGAAGTATATACATAATTTAAATTTTTTTCCCTATTTTTCTTTTTTTCTTTTTTTATTTATTTATTTATTTTTTTTTTTTTTTTTACAAGCAAATATTATAATTAAAAATAAAGAAAAAGCAATAGTCGTAGTTATGTTATAGCTCCATTAGTAATGTTCAATCGGCCGTCTAATATTTGAAAATATCCATCACATCAGTAACAAACGCCTGGAAGGCCGGCAGAGCACGATGCTGCAGCAAATTCTCACGCTGTAGCTGTGATGGCCTATCGCCGTTTGCACCAAGAGCCCTATCCAGTTCCCCACGGGCCTTAATCACCCTGGGGTCTTGGCAGGCCCCAAGAAGATGGTCGGGATCGTGGGAGCCTGATCCACAGGGGCACACTGGTTCGCCTCTAATTAGTCTAAATCTTGCCAAATACTGTCGGAATGGGCCATGGCCCGAAGTGAAGTGAATTGTCGACTGAGTTAGCCTGGGCGGCTGCCAAGACACCTGTAGCAAGTACTTAAAAACTGGTTGCCCTTTGGAGCTGGAGACCCATTCATCCTGCCATCTAGTTAGAGCCTGGTCCCTAAGAGAGTGCTTAAAGGGTCGTGGGGAGGGCAGTACGTCCATGACCCGACCCAAAGGGAAAGCCAATGCTGCTCGCTTTGCCGCTTTGTCAGCCAGCTCATTTCCTGGGACGCCGTTGTGTGCCTTCACCCAAGCAACTTTCAGTTCTGTTTTATCTGCGAGGTCTTTCAGTAGGAGGTGGGTGCGTAACCCTGTCCTTGTGCTGGGTTTGTTGCCAGCAATGGCCATCAGTGATGACAAAGAATCTGAAAAGATATTTACTGTGAGGTTGGTCACGAGAACCTGCTGCTGCACCCAGGAAAGGGCCTCGTAGATAGCCTGAACTTCTGCCTGGTACACAGTGCATGATGGATTCAAGCTAAAAGTGACTTCATGGGCTTTTGTATTGCCTTGAAATGCGACAAAAGCTCCTCCTGTCATTCCATCTATCCCAGATCCATCAGTATATATCTCTAAAACAGTGCCATGTTGCATACGATCCCAGTGGTAAACCTCAATTTGTTGGCATTCCCAAGGGGGTGGATACTCCAGGAATGACAAGGGAGGGTCGTGGTCTTGATATCCTTCACTTCTGAAGTTGTACCACTTATATTTAATTTCAGCCTCTAGATAGTAGATAGGGACAGTAGGAATCTCGTTAATCCATTCATGCACGTCACTAATTAGATGACGAGGCATTTGGCTTCCTTAAGAGAGTCATAGTTACTCCCGCCGTTTACCCGTGCTTCGATGAATTTCTTCACTTTGACATTCAGAGCACTGGGCAGAAATCACATTGCGTCAGCACCGTCCTACGGCCATCGCAATGCTTTGTTTTAATTAAACAGTTGGATACCCCCGGTCCGTGCCAGTTCTGAGTGAACTGTCAGATGTCAGCCGGTAAGAGGCAGGCGGGCGTTCTTGCCATCCCAGCTGCGACATTCCACGACAACTGCGTCGCCGGTCCACGCGCGCCCCTTCCAAGCCGCCGCGCCAGCGTCGAGCACCCACCGCCACGTGTTGCCGAACACAGTTTTACCCCATCACAGGGAAACACGTGGCAAGCACCATGTAAGAAGAGAAACGCGCCGCTCGACGGCCCTTCCGAGACACAACGCAGTCCGGTTATCAGTCGATCGCTTCTTTCCATCGCGCCCCAACCGACTCAGCCCTCAGAGCTCAGAATCTTTGAACTCTCTCTTCAAAGTTCTTTGCAACTTTCCCTCACGGTATTTGTTTGCTATCGGTCTCGTGGAAGTATTTAGCCTTCGGTGGAGTTTACCACCCACTTAGGGCTGCACTCCCAAGCAACCCGACTCCAGAGAGAGAGCCGTCCGGCAGACACAACGAGAAGCCAAACGGGCCTTGCACCCGCCCCGGGCAGTGGCCCCAGTCAGGGGGACTTAGGCTTCCGCGATCTGCCGGGAGAAGCTCCTCCGAAACGCCACATTGCCCGTCGTCCGCTACAGACGGGGGCTTCGGCGCTGGGCTCTTCCCCGTTCACGCGCCGTTACTAGGGGAATTATCGTTAGTTTCTTTTCCACCGCTTACTTATATGCTTAAATTCAGCGGGTCATCTCGTCTGATCTGAGGTCGACTTGGTTTCTAGTGACGGCATGGACGCAAGATGCTGCCTCCTTTTCCCTCAAACCCCCAAAGCCCCACGCCCTTCAGAACGCACAACTAAGTGCGCGGACGAGAGTTGAGGAGGCAAAGAGATGACAAGAGGACCGCAGACGGACTTAGAGACAGGCCGAAGCCATCCTCTACTTTTCCGCGGCATCCAAACACTCTCTGCCCACGTGCCAGCCACCAATATATTTTTTTATTTAATTCTAGCCGGAGGCGTCTCTCCCTCCGTGAGGAAAGACGTTCTCCAGCGAGATGCAGGGTCTTTCTGGCAAGCCTCTGTCAGGCCCTCGTTTACAATTTGGCTTTAAGCCATTTTTTGTACATTTCTAACTAGAGGCGTTTTCCCTCCTCCGTGAGGACCGGGAGCGTCCTCCAGTGAGCGGTATGGGGCTTTCTGGCAAAGCATGTCAGACCCGCGAGTATGATTTTATCGACCCTCAGACAGGTGTGGCCCCGGGACAAGCCCGGGGCCGGAATGTGCGTTCCAAACGTCGATGTTCAATGTGTCCTGCAATTCACATTACTACACGCAGTTGGCTGCATTCTTCATCGACCCACGAGCCGAGTGATCCACCGCTCGGAGATGTGTTAAACAGATTTTAGTCTCGTTCGTTCAAGAGCAGTCCATTGCCGTAGACGCATCTTTACGAGTCTGACATGGATCCTCAAACGACCTAGAATCCTGGTCTGGGTTTAGCTGGATTCCAACCGGCAACTGGAATCCTCTCGGTTTTTAACCGAGGTTTGAGAAAGGGTACTGGGCGGCTCTGTCACCGTGCAGTTTGAAACCACCAAGGAAGGTAACGACTGCATCCCATGGACCTCCACTAGACGCTTTTCCGCAGCGTTCGTAGACGCTGGGCGCTTGTCAAAAGTGGATGGGATAGCACCAGTCGCCCTTCCGTTTGTGGCGGTGGATTCTGCAGAACTGCAACCAAAGCTCTTTAGACCTCTCTCTCCCTTCATGCAATCGGACGCAGTTACCCTCTCTAGCGAGCTGCTTTGATTACAGGACGAGTAGAGAAATAGTAGCCCCGTGACTGTCCCACCAAACGTGAAAATCTCGCGGGGAAGGCAGAAGTAGCTTTCAGAATCCACGTGTGAAAGCCCTTTACCCACCTTCTCTCACAGACAATTAACGAGACGGTACCTCGTGCGTCAGTCGCCAGCAGGGGTACACTCACGCTATGGGAAAACTGGCAGTCGTCCCCGCACGCTTTCGCAGGACGTTGCGAAGTTGCGCGTGCATGGCCAGAACGACACGGTCATCGGTATAGGTACCCGTGCTTAAAGATAAGCAAAGAAATCTAGGGAGGAAAGCAGCCGGCTCGCAAACCCATGCCAACCCAGAAACAACGGCCAACGCAGCTGTCGGCAGCCAAGCCTTACCAGTACCCTTTAGGGGTTCCGGTGGCTGCCACTTGGCATCGCCGTTTTTTCCGTTCCATCTCTCCGGTGCCAGAGAGCGTGTAGCAGGGCCCAACCATCGCCCCAAGAACAGACGCTCTGCCTTCTTGCACATCCGAGCTTTCTCCCACACAGCCGTGCAAGCTGTTCGGTACAGACGAAAGCATTGAATCACAAGCAATCAGACCGTCTCGAGGTACTGGCTGTTTCCTTGACCTGTCGCAGCCTACAGACACGGTCTATTTGTCTCATGACTGCCGCCAGACTCCCAACAGAACGTCGGGATTCGTTGCCTGGTCTTCAGTGGGGGGGAAAAACTGCTACGCAGTACGCACTTTACTGTTAGCCCGCTTTACCGCGACTTTCAGAAGCGGTCGGTCCACGGGTTCGAGTACGGACGTGCGACTCGTTGCGAGTTTTAAAAGTTATCTTACGATAATGAACCTTCCGCAGGTTTACTGTCAGTTTTTATAGGGGATTGGAATGTTACGATAGATCCCCTATTAGATCGCTCAGGCGGCGAGGAGTGGAGGCCTGCTCTTCAAAGAAATTTGTCTGAGTGCTTCAACAACTGGAGGATGACGGATGTCTGGAGGTTTTTTAACCCCAATAAAGCTCAATATACGTGGAAGAGAGGCTCCACTTTAGTAAGACTAGATAGGGCGTATATTGATGACTCCATGCTTCGCCTTGTTGATACGTGTTGCAGCTGGGATTATCGTCCTAGGGGTGACCACCGACCGATCAGCTTAACCTTCAATTCTAAATGTGCTGAGGGGGGAAGATTGGGAAATACGAACGTCCCGATGTGGAAATTAGAGCATGCCGTATGCAAAGACGAAATTTAGGCCTTTTTGGAGGGCTTCCACGGCCGTTTGGGTTGGAATGAGGATGCCATTCAGATGTGGGAGTTTTTCAAGGTCGAATTGGTTAGGAGGATTAGAGAATATCAAGTTATAGAAAATGATGAACAGCAGTTGTTGGCTGATGTTTTCTTCGCAAAAAAATATGGTTTTTCTAGCCTTAGGGCTCATACTATTAAAAATTTTATCAGGAACACAACAAGCCTGAAAAACTCGATTACCTTGGTGGTAGACGATTGCAGGATCTGTGATCACAACTTGTTGATACCTTTTATAAACATTATAAAAAATTGTTTAATAATGTTAGCTCTGCTAATTTAGATGACCACCCTTTCTTTGTACGTGAGGAAAATGTTGTTGAAGATTACACGTTTCCGAAAAAGATCACAGTACAAGATGTGGAAAAAGCAATTAAATCTATGAATGGGCACTCTGCCCCTGGTAACGACGGACTTCCATTAGATATGTATCAATCCAGGGCGATACAAAATATTTTAGTTACTGTCTTTAATTCCTGTCTGGAACTCGGCAAACTAGTCGGATCTTCATGTGTGGCAGATGTTATTTTATTACCAAAGAAGGGCAATTCAGATAGTATTAATCACTATAGACCCATTTCGATTGTTAATGTCGACATGAAGATCCTGACTAAGATTTTATATAATAAAATAAGCGGTTTTGCGGGTAAGGTGGTTGGCCGGTGGCAGACTTGTACTTTGGGGGGGAGGAGTATTGTTGATAGCCTCCATACCATTAGGGACATTAAATAGAAGTTCGTTAAAATTGGAGGCTATATTGTATCGCTCGATAATGCCAAAGCTTTCGATCGGGTTTCTCACCCCTATCTGGTGAAAGTTTTAGAAGTGTTCAAGTTTCCGGTGGTTTTTATACAATGGATTAAACTACTGTTGACACACCACAGATGCAGAATTTGTATAGGGGCTGAGAAATCCGAGGAGATTCAAATGAAGGTTGACATTAGACAGGGCGACTCCTTGTCCCCATTGTTATATGTTATCAGTCTGGAGCCGGTCCTTAGATTGCTCGAGCGAAGAATTCGCTCCCATAGAGTTGGCGAATTCCAGACATGGCCCGTTTACACTGCCTATGCAGATGATGTCACCTTATATCTGCTAGATAGTGAAGAAGTAAAAATCGCCCTGGATTGTTTTAGTGCATATCAAAGCGTGTCGAATGCACTTTTTAATTATGAGAAGTCCGTCGTTATAGCCAATGAGTCCCCTGAGCTGGATGCCATTAAAATGGTGTGTCAGTTCAAGATTGTAAATGAGAAGAAAATTTTGGGGATCCATTTTTCCATTTTAGGAGAGAGTGCAAAGAATTATAAGATCTTGGAAGAGAGCATTATGAATGCATTGTTAAAATGGAAAAGGATTTACGGTTTATTATCGTACAAAGAGAGGGCAGACATCATTAATACCTTTATTATACCTAAAATCACTTATGTGGTCACTGTTTTAGAGCCACCTAAGAAGCGTGTTAGAAAACTTAATGGGATATTAGTTAATTGGATCATGGGGAAGCATAGGTGGCCCTTTAAAAATTTCCTGTATTCGTCAGTCGACCACGGAGGATTGGGAGTGGTAAACTTGGAGGACCTAAAGCTAAAATTAAGATTATATTTTGTGTTGTCCTCAAGTTTACAAAGTAATGAATTGTATTTTAGAGATTTTTTTATAGAAACATTTTTAATAAGAACCCTTTTTTTAATAAAATAAGTTTAAATGAAGTAAATAGTTTACCCACCTTTATTAAAACTTGTAGACGAATTTTCCATCAAGGGAAAAAAGTAATGATTTCTCTAACTTGCAATAGGGTTATAAGAAATAAGGCCAGGAAAACCAACGTGTGTGATAAGGATATGTGTTCGCATACAGCAGCTATAGTTATTAATGAAAAGAAAGAAGATGTAAAGAATTTCAAGAAAGCAAATAGACTCTTGTTCAAACTTATAATATGTAGATGGAACGTTATTGCGACAAATCTTATTCACTGTTGGAATAACATGTTTTTAGCCCAACAGGCTTTTATCTCATGGAAATTTCGACGGAAGTGTGGGTTTACCCCGGCATTTTTATGGAAAATTAAAAAAAGGGTAAACCCTTTGTGTTTTAAGTGCAACGAATATGCAACAGAAGACCACTACCTTACAAGATGCGAATTAACTCTGAACATAGTTGAATGTATTAAAGAATTATGTATTTTTTTAGGAGAAGATAAGGAAATGGTTTATGATAATATTATACAAGGCGTTCCAATAGACTGTAAGATGAAATGTCGAATTGTATATGCCGAAATATTATGTGTTGCGTTAAGCTCAATACAAGCAGCTATAATTGCCTATGAACATTATAAACAGTTTAATGCTTGGGGTTTATTCATAAAAAAGTTGTGGGGATTTTATTCTAGTGAAAAGGGTTTTTATTTTAAACATAAGAGAGAAAAAGAATTTTGTAAAAAATGGAATTTTGTCTGGGGATTTTTTAAAAAATATTTTAAATGGGTTTAGCGCTGGTCGCTGTATTGTTCCTCAGGCAAATTTTGTAAATATGTACATACCATTTTTGTTATTGTGTTGTTATATTTTTGAAGTTCCTTATTTTTGTGATATGTATGTGTGAGTTTTGTTTGAGTGTAAAGTTATTATTTTTTTGATATTCTCTTTTATATTACTGTTTTTAGAGTTTTATGTATTTCCTCTCTCAGTTTTTTTGTTTGAGGATTGTTGTTTTTTTTTTTTTATATAAAGAATTTATATTTACACTTTTAGATGTTAATACTATTTATGTTTTGTTTGTTATATGTTTATTTATAGGTGATGTTCTAAAATATATTGTAGACTTGTATGAAAAGAATTTGGAGTAGCCACTTAGTGGTGTATGGTTGTAAAATTCTTGTAAACATATAGTGTATTAAATTGATTATCACCTACGGAATCCTTCCGCAGGTTCACCTATCTTACAATAATGATCCTTCCTGGAGGCTGCTTTAAAATGGAGCTCCCGGAAAAATGATTATTTTGTAAAATAATGAATTTTATTTCCAAAAGCTTGTACGAGTCCCTAAATATAAGGTATTAGGGATTATCCCTGTCTTATAAATTTTTTGATATCATTAATATTATAGTTTTATTGAAGGATTTTATAAATTTTTCGATAAACCTCGATATAATAACATAGCCATTTTCTCTTTTGTTTAATATTTTGTTTAATACTGATAATTTTATGGTGTGGATGTTGATACTGCTTCTTTGTATGGTGGTGGTGTTCCCTTAATGGGGTATGGTCCCAATAATGGGCTTTTGTTTAGATAATTATTCCTCTTAATTTTGGTGGTTATAACAAGGTTGTCCTTCTTCACTTCCTGTTTTGCAGGAAGTGAGTTGGTTGAAGTTGCTGAAGTGTGGAGTATTAGCTGAATCTAATATATTAATAGCAAAAAAACAAAATAAAGGAAAAATAATAAAAATTAACAAAAATAAATCAATATATAAAAGGAAATCCTAGACTAATTTATAATCTTAAATCTAATTAATCTGAATTCTTAGGTTTGGATTTCTTATTTTGATATTATATAGATTGTTGATTCCTTGTTATGATTAATGCAAAATATGCTGTAGATAGTAATAAAGTTATTAATAAAATGGAGATAGGAGGGAAAGAGAGTCCCTCCTATAAAGAACAATTGGTCAAAAGACTTACTGTCAATGAGGAGGAAATAAGCATTAGCTTATAAAATCGGAGAGTCGTCATTAAGACCCTTGATGGTTCAAGGGTCGAAGATTACGTACGAAGCATTGTGGAGATATGTGGCGATGACTCCATTAGGGCCATATGCCGACTTGACTCCATATATACTCATGTATACTTAATGAGTGAAGAGCTGACAGCTAACCTACTGCAGCATAGAGTCAAGGTCAACAGTGAGGACCTGCCTACGGAAAGATACAACCCATCCACAGTAAAAATCCTGCTACAGGGGGTTATTCCATCTATCCCCTATAATAAGATTATTAATGAGTTGAGCACATTTTTCCTCATTAAATCAAAAATATACCCTATTTACCTTAAGTCACATAAGAATATATTAACATTTAGCAGATTCATCTATGCTATTCCTAGGGCTGATGTACAAATCCCGGATTATATCACCGTGGAGATACTTGACCAAAAATACCGTATAAGAATTGTAAAGGAGGTCAAGAGGTGTTTTTCTTGTGGCTCAGTGGGCCACCTCATAAAGGATTGCCCACAAATAATTGAGAGGGGCAATAATGAGGAGATAAATAATAATAATGATATAGAGGTGGGCAGTCAGCCACAGGATGACTCCGGTAAAGGAATAGAGGATGAATCGGTAATGCAAAATGTCCAAAAAGAGGGACAAGAAAATGAGATTAATATGTAAGGGTGTGTGGTTGAAAGTAAAAGAAAAAGAAGAAAAATTGATAATAGTGAAGAGAATAGAAATAAGGTAAATAGTATAAGGAAAGACTCACTCTATAGTGATGAAATTAGTATTGATAAAGAGAATAGTGATGAGATGGATATGGAGGAAGATAAGATAGTGAAGGAAGAGAGTGAGGATGAGTTGATAATTAAGGAAGTTGAGGGTGTATGTGAAAAGTTGGAATTGGTAGAGAAGGAGGTGGAACCCTCCCAGATTGATGAGGAAAATGTTATTGAAGAGCAGGATAAAAATAAGGATGTGATGGAAGAACAAAATGGTGAAGAGAAAATGGGTGTAGACAAGGGAGAAATTGATAATAGGTTAGAGAGGGACATTCCAGGTATTCTAATGGACTGGAATGTAAAGATACAGAAACTAACCAAAGTGATATCAAGCTATAATTATTTCATTGCGGATTTTCAGAGGGTAGCCCGGCAGATGATTAATTCTGGCAGGCTGGCGGATGGCACTAAAGAGAGGTTGCATAGAGCGGTCTTATGGCTTGAAAAGGGTAATAAATAGACCTTGTTTACCAGGAGGAGTGTTATTTTACATATCCATTTATGATAGCTAATTTAAAACTATTATCATGGAATGCCAGAAATTTAAATGGATATGTGAATAAGAACTTTTTATATGACCTGCTTGGGGAACATAGGGGGTCAATCCTTATTTTACAAGAATTTGGTGTGAACTCCTCTGTTACTCCAGACTGGTTCAACATCTTTAATAAGGATTTTGATATCTCTTTTGCACCAGCCACTCATTGTTTTAATGGGATTGCGTTTATGGTTCCAAAAAAATATACGAATCAGATTAAGGATAAAGTTATTATCTATGAAGCTTACATGATGGCAGTCCTGTTGGCCTCAGAGGCATACAGGATATGGGTTGTCAATGTCCTGGTGCCCCAGGGCGCTAGTGAGGCCAACAACGCTATGGAATTACTTAGCATTTTTATGGAGAACCATAGCGAGGACTGTTTTATCCTTATGGGAGATTGGAACTGTACTCTGCAACCCAATAGGGATAGAATCCCTAAGAAGGAGTGGAGGCCGAGTTTGGTGAGATTATTATCCAACCTGGTCCGCTCCTTCTCATTGATTGATAGTTGGCGGTGCAGAAATGAACCAGTGGAGCAGTACACATGGAAAAGAGGAAACTCTGAGGCTAGACTTGATAGAGTCTATGCCTCAGAGATATTAAATAACTATATAACAGGTGTAGGTATACACAATAAAATTATAAGAGGGGATCACGTTATGATATGGGTTGACCTCGTTATTAACAAAAGGAGAGGGAGGTTGAGCATGGTCAACGCCCCTGCCTGGAAACTTCAAGACTTAAAATGTGCCTCTCATATTAATGAATTCCTGCTGAGCTTTTTTGAACTCCTTAAATATAATGACAACCCGATTCAATTATGGGAATTTTTTAAAATTCTCATAATTAAAGAGCTTAGAGAATATCATATTGTTGATAAGACATATGGTAACAGTCTGATTGAGAAATACTACAAGGCAAAAATAGGTCTACAATC
>JAHWFO010115910.1:3697-14615 GCA_023313115.1 Rhysida immarginata
TTTTTTTTTTTTTTTTTTTATTTTTATTTTTATTTTTTAATCTGTGAGCACCAAAAGAAAATTCTAGAGTAATTAAATCGTATACCGGGAAACATAAATTATAGATTCCGTGTGGTTGGATATTCATCGCACAGGTCCTTGTTAGGTATTTATATTATACGGAAGCAAAAAAAGCAAATAAGTTTATTACTCGTAGATTGAAGACTCGGGCTACTTAACGTTAACTGATGAAAAAAAGCTTTTTCACATTGCTTTCGTACTTTTTCACGAACGTACATTTTCACAAACATTTCGTACATTTTCACAAACATTTAGTACGATTTCAAAAACATTTAATTCATATTTATAATAAAGGGTCTAAATTTATAGGCAATGATCAATTTTTTTTATGCATTTACATAAGTAAACAAGTATTGAAGCAGATTTTACATTCTCGCTAGATCCATTAGCCAATCAGAAGCGCTTACACGAAACTTTTACGGCTGCATTTTGTGTCAGCGCTTCTGATTGGTTAATAGATGCAGCCATAAACGTAGCTAAAAAAAGTTGCTTCAATATTTGCTTACATACCTTTCCCGTATCTTTTCAGTTTTCTATTTCAACTATCAGTCGTTTGCTGCTTCCATCGAGGTCCAAATTAAATCTAATCCGTTAGTATTAAATCTCGATGGCTGCTTCACATCTTCATTCGTGATTACGTCATAATTTACTGGAAGCCATAGATAGCCTGTTGGCGAGGCTGACGAGTTCTCGACGCGATCAAGACCTCCAATTCCCTCGTGTTACACGGAAAATTCTCTGGCTGAGGTCTAAAATCCTCACCGGTGAGAAGAGTTAGCGAGAATTTCTAACTTTTTACACCGTCTTTTTCTCGGTTAGGACCAGAGACAAGGTTGCTTTCTCTTCTACGAGGGGCGATTGATAAATAAGGTCTCCATAACTTTTTTATTTGTTAACCGATTTTCAAAATTCTCTTTGTATCTGATACTTATATTTGTTCTCTATGTAATGCACTATTCACTTTTCGACATAGTCCCCATTCCTTGCCAAGCATTGCGCCAACGCGTGACTAATTGGGTTAATCCGTCGGAGAGGAATTCCGGATTTTTTGTCGACACCAGGATTGAATGGGGACTATGTCGAAAAGTGAATAATGCATTACACAGAGGACAAATGTGAGTATAAGATACAAAAAGAATTTTGAAAATCGGTTAACAAATAAAGTTACAGCTATGGAGACCTTATTTATCAATCGTTCCTCGTAGTTAGGACTAACCGGCTAGGCATAGGCACAGATGAAGAGAAACAGATGTGAAACTCTACCACGTGATTAGAAATCACTACATCATTTTTCAACACTGGTTTCGTGGCGCTAGTGAGGACACAATTTTGAAAATATTAAATAAAATAATAACGCCCTTTATGTATTAATTCTTATATAATGTTAAAACACACAAATTTGTATTCAAAAATAAAAAAAGTTTATATTAACTCGCCGTTGCTCGTGTCATAGTATTAGCTCCCCTCTAATATTATGCTCGTGTTAATCAGAGACCATCAATAAGAAATCTTGGTAATACAATAATTTCTTTTCATCTGTGATAATCCACCTTGCATCGTAGAACCTGTTTTCAAAGTTTTTAATTAACTTGAATTAAAATTTTTAAAATTCCGATGAAAAGAACGTTAAGCAACGTATTTATATGACGTCATATAACAATCCATTTGCGGGAGAATGACGTAATTATGATTAAACCGACAGTAGCGCCGCGAAGCTAGGAGTGTTTTTAAGGAAAATTTCATTGGTTGACTTTAGTCACGTGATCTCAGAAAAGTTTCCCTTGCGGCTATAAGGAGTTTCCCCTCTGTTTCTTATTCCTCTGTGGGCATAGGAGCACTAACTGCACCTGCGTTTTCGACCGCGTTAAAACGACGTCAGTTTTCTCAGTTACATTTTCTGGCCTCAGCCTCTGATTCACGAGTGAATGATTGTCTATAATTGATCATTGTCTGTAATTGTTCTGTAAATTTAGACCGTTTATTAAATATTTGTGAAATCGTACTAAATGTTACTGAAAATGTACTAAATGTTCGTGAAAAAGTACGAAAACAATGTGAAAAAGCTGTAACACACGCCATATCTCAGATGATTAAATTGTTTATGAAAGTAGGGAAGAAATTTCAACAGGAACCTTCAGCCACCCTATACCTGCTAACTACCTACCTAAGTTCATATACATTAAATATGAGGTATGGCGTGTATTAAAAATCGTCACAGACCATTCATCAGTTGTATTCTTTAATGAACATCATGCCATTAGGAAACGGTCCCACCCTGCGAACTAAGGCCCGGGTTCACAAAAATGTCGTTATTAACGACGTCGTACAGTAAAGATGTCGGTAAATTTTACAATTTTACGATTTGTCTTAAATGCAATTCACAATACGCGTCGTTAGCCTTCATAAACATAACGACGAGAAAATAGTAGTCTGATTTCGAGAGTACGGAAATGACGTCTTCATCTGCTTGAAAACAGCCAATAAGAATCCCGACTACAGCGGAAGTAAGGAAAATGACAAAAAGCGAAAGCAACAATTTACTTCTTTGGAATTACAGTTGCTGAGTACGAAAAAAAATAATAGCACTCTTTCTAGAAATATCAAATGCTAAAAAATAGAAATTAATTTTATGAAAATACCAAATGCTGATACAGAAGGATTTGATAGAGAGAAATGTATTCGAAACTCAATACCTTGGATTTGCTCTTCCATTTATATATCGACTGAGCCTCTCGATCGATTGAAAAATCTCATCCCTAGAAAATCCATAGTATCGAATATGTTCGATTACTGATATTTCAATGATGCTGAGTCACGATAATCAAAACATCTGAATACGACGTCTTTCTTCGTCGTGTGCAAGCCTTCCTCCAGTTTAAACATTTGTAACGTTTCTATCGCGACAACTCTGAGCTGTCGTTATTTAACGACGCTAATTAACGACGTTTACGTTTGCGACAGGTTTTGTGAATAGCAATAAACGTCGTTAGACGCCGTAACGACGAAATGTTGTCGATAAGTCGCTAACGACGCTTTTGTGAATCCGGGCCTAAGTGCTCTAACCAGCCCAAAGGACACGTAGATAACTTGATGCTTCCATGTACAGTGGCTCAGTTGGTTAGGAGCGTCAGCGCTGTAGGTTCCTTGTTCGAGTCCAGGTTGTGGAATTTTCATCAATACTTAACGTTACTCAGCAGATTTTTCAATGAGAATGAAAGACTAGAAGAAAAATAAATTTCTGTGCAGTTAATTAACAAGATACTGAAATTTTATCATTTTGGAGTAGCAATTTAATATTTATCAAACGACTTTCATCTATACGCATTCCAGATTTTAATATGTTAATAAATTATTCTTGCCTGTGCTTGTGAAGCGTAACTTTTTTCTCTTTAAAAATATAGGAAATTGTGGGTGGCATCAAACGATCTCTGAGCGACACCATTCAACAAGCAGAGGAAGTGTGGAAAGGATCGTCGTCCAAGTCGTCATCGGATGACAAGAAACCGGATAAGGAAAAAGAAAAAGAAAATGAAAAAAATTAAGCTTGAATTTCTTTGCACACTTTAATGTCCAGTTCACTTCAATGTTTTAAGTATAGGAAAAATTTAAATATTTACGCCACTCGCCCTCCAATGAACAACAACAGAAACGATATGAAATCTATATCAAACTGTTATCGTTACTGGATGTTAAGTGACGTAAACATTAATTGACTGGGCTTTACTTTTCAACGATAGCTAAGTGTGTTTAAAGTTATTTTTCGTTCGTTTTCAACGCTTGAAAATCTGTCACTCACAATTCTATTTAGATGTTTTAAATTTAAAATTCAAATTCTTTTATTATAGGGTTAATATTTTTGTATAAACAAAGGTCATTCTCCCGATTGTTTTTTGAATTTTCTTCTAAATAGCTATTCGGTGGCATTGTAAATGGAAATATCTGAAATGTAGTTATAAAAAATAAAATTAGAGCTCTTTAAGTTTCAAGTTAATGTATTATGATATTGAGAAAAAAAACCGTCTACTTAGGTGCCAATTGAATTTCGTCTTAGTACATCCATGGAAAAGCAAAAATGCAGCCAGAGAAAAGCAAAAATGCATTATTTTTTTTTATAAAAAATCTTCAAAATATTAAGCAAAATCATAGACTTTTGAATTGTGAATGTATCATGACCTAAATTTTTCCTTGAAATATTTAAAGCTTTTCTGAGTAATTCATTATCGCTTATTAGGTCACATTAATTCGTAAATCAAGTGTTCTACAATATTAGCTCTTCTTAATTATTTACATTTGATGTAAATTTGATGTCATTCATTATTCAAATAAGAATCCAGGTACAAATCGAGTAGGTGTTGTCAGAAGCAACGCCTCCTAAAGATAAGGCCTGAGCGCGAAAACTTCATTGTTACATCATCCACAGCCCACTAGATAAAGGCCTGAGTGTCGTTTTCAAAATGGCGGCGCTCGCAGACGGACTGTCTGTGTGAAATAAGCTGAAATAAAAGAATTATTTCATAAATTTGTTTTAATTTTCTTACAAAATCTAACCAAAATAATTAATCTACTACAGGAACTAATTTTTGCAGATTTCTAAAACCACCATATATGAATAATAAAGAAATAAAATACACTGACCTTAGGAATCTGTGGATGCTTGTATCAAAGAAAGAGGAAGGAAACTCTTTCTTTGACATCATATATGGTTTCGAAATTTTTTATAGAAAAGATGCTTTTTCTCTTCCTCCATAGATAGCTCTATTTTGAAAAAAATGAAACTATTTATTTGCACGTATGTTGCCATTGTTTTGATTGAAACATAAAGCCATTTAAATAAGTTCAAAAACTTAGATTTCGTTAGAAGATTAAAGCAAATTTGTGAAATAATTCCTCTATTCCATCTTATTTCACACAGTCCGCCTGCGAGCGCCGCCATTTTGAAGACAGCACTCAGGCTTTTATCTAGTGGGTTGTGCATCATGCGAAGACATAATTCAGCGCTTATCATTGGTAGAAATGCGATTAAAAGTATCTTCCGATGATGTAACAATGTATGACGTTTTCGCGCTCAGGCCTTATCTTTAGGAGGCGTTGTCAGAAGGCAGCAAATAGAAGAGTATTTAATGAATAGTAGTTAATGAACAGTATTGTACACATTTCTCAGAAGTCGCCCAAGGTGTTTAGGCGCGCATCCCATGTTTGGGGAGATGGAAATTCCGTCGGCGATAAAAGATGTGGGTTGCTGTTTGAACCAGTCCGTAACTGCTTCTTGAACCTTTTCATCGACGTTGAATCGTTCTCTTGAATTTCTTTAACGGCCCGAAGAGAAGTCACAAGGGGACGAAATTCTAACTGTAAGGAGGATGTTAGAGAATCTCCCATTTCTTCTTGGCTAGTGCATCCACAATTTTTGCGGTATGCGGGCGTGCATTATCGTGGAGAATGATAACTTCTGAAGACAGCATGCCGGGTTACTCGTTTTTGATAGTCATCCTTTTTTCGGGATTGAATTTCCGTCTCAAGCAGTGGGATGCGTGCCTAAACCACAGATATAGAGGAATCGATCGGCAATGCCCGTACCTTTCTCATTGGCGCTAGTGAAGCCGCTGCCGCCATCTTACCGTACTACACGTGTAAGCAGCAAGTACTCGATTCATATGCTTTTTCTTAGAATATTTAATGTTATAAAGTTAATTAAGTAAATTAGAATAAAATACAAGGTCCAATGGTGAATACGTGTGGTGTTTGGTTGTAATTTTTCGTATTCAGTAGTGACCTAAGATGGCGGCGGAACGTAAGCGAGGCTTCAACAAACGCAATGGCATTGCCGATCTATTCCTCTATATCTGTGGCCTAAACATGACTTTTGAGAAACATCTGTACAGTACTGTTCATTAACTACTATCCTTTGTATTATCATTTAATGTTCCGTGACTTCTTACAACACCTACTTGAACGGGTTTCATTTGAATGTCTCGTACAATTCTAGGCCCGCCCCCCCCCCCAAAGAAAAAAAATACTACAATTGATTACTAATTGTGAAGCTAATTCGAAAGAATTTAACTGACAATATTAGAGATAAGGGTGGCATATAAAAGATGTAAAAAATTTTTCTTCTACTGTGGTTTTAATCTGAAATTGTGAAGATTACATAAGAGAAGGTTTATTACACGGATCTTATAACATAAATTTGCCAGATTGGTTGGCGAGTTAGATAACATCATTAACGAATAATTTAGCTGATTGGATGATGAACATGAACTTCGTATCGAAACAATTTAGTTGATTGGTGCAAAGGAACTTCGTTATTGAGAAAATTTTTTAATTGGTGGACTGGTTAAAAATAACCAAAGGAATCCGAAATTGAGCTCTTGTAGGTGGACTTCTAAACTTTTTGAAACTATCATAAATTCTTTGTGCAAAAACGGGTATATGTCGGGAGTCTTGCTGTGAATTCAGGATTGATTTCTTCTTATTCGGGTCTCTTATGGATCTGTAGATTTCCACCTCTTTCGAGTATAGGGGTGTCTCTTGGTTTGGTGGAATATATCAGTACTTCGGTTACTTCGTCTATAGATCTAGGTGGGTGTGTTCTTTTCCAGATGTTCAGCGTAGTTGGATTTACCGTCGTCGTTGTATGACTGGGTATGTTCCTTAATCTCGTTCTGAAAGACCGATTAGCCATTCCTATGTAAGACTTTGGATAAGACATATATTTCCAGTAAGTATACGCCACTTGCGTCGAAGTTATGGGGGAGTGGCATTTCCTAAGTAGTTGGCGTGTGCTGGAAAAAGTACGATATACGATATTCAGTCACAATCTGGTGAATATTTTGAAAAGTGGGTGGATGGAATCACCAGTGAATGAAAATGATGCCCATTTGTTCACTTGGGGTTTTGTCGTGTCTCTGGATCGGCGGGTTTTGTCCCTGATGGAGTAAACTAGGTTGGAAGAGTAGCCGTTGTGAACGGCTAACGACCAGATCGTTTTGATTTCATTTTCTTTGTCTATTTTGCTAAGGGAGATGGATAACATTTGTCTATTTCATTTTCTTTGGGGATTTTGTGGGATTTAGGATGGGTGGATGAGGCGGGAATGAGATTCGATGACGTTGCCGGTTTCCGATAAATACTGTAGGCGAATTGTTTAGAACTGAGGTTTTCGTATATGCGGGGGTCGAGGAACGGGATAGATCAGTTGGATTTCGTCTCGACCGAATGGCTGGGTCGACATTATTGAATAAGCTTAGAATGGCTTATTGTGTGGTGCATCGATTATCGTACATAATTAGTATGTCGTCGACGTACCTTTGGTATCCTATGATTAGATTCTTGTTGAGGATAGGTTGGACATGTTTTGTTTCGAAATTCTGAAGGTATTCCTCTGAGAGGAATGCGCTCAAAGGAAAATTCATGTCCAGTCCGGTGGTTTGCAAATATACTGTTCCGTTGAAAAGGAAATAGCTCTGTTTAAGTATAACATATAAGATCGAGGAAATGAAAGCGATGACCCGAGGTTAGCTTCCGGAAACGCAATGTTTGCGGACAAACTCGGCAGCCAAACCGTATGTTGTAAGCTGCTGACGGGCTGAAAATTTGTTCAGTCTTCGTTAAGTTAAGTTGTAATAAACTTAAAATATAATAGAGCAAAACAGTAACAGCCCTAGAATATGAATAATCCATTTACTGGGAGAAAAATGGTTTCGATTTTACGAAAATTGAAACTCAATGTTCCTCCTACGAGAAATCAAAATTTTAAACTATGATTATTATTAATTACATTAAATAGGTTTTTCATTAAAACGTTAACGAAAGTCGATACGCACGTAGTCAATAAATCAGAGGTAGAGTTATCTAAATTTTAGATATTCTAAAATACGATATTTTACCAGCGTGCAAAAAACTTGATTGTCCGCTTTCTATCCCAAGATGCTTTGCGCTTTGCGAAGTCAAGCTCGACGAACAAGTGTATGCCACTAAACAATGGCTTTCACTTCCTCTTGATTTAATTCCTTGATAAGATTAAGAGGATGTCTATCGCGTCCTGTTTGGGCATAATAGAGGAGAGTGTTTTCGAAACAGGGACATTCGTATACCGATTCGTAATGTCTAGAGATAGTGTGTATGTAAACTCATTCACTTCGATATCTCGTAGGTGTTTTGTAAGGTCGACACTATTGCGGATGTTGTGGGTGTTCGGTAAGATATTACGGGAGAAGAGATATTTAGACAGAACCTTAGGCTACCTTGTGGGCAGGGCTGGAGTGTAAATTACTACAGGGCGTATCGGGCGATTGGGTTTATGGATCTTTATGAAGGCGTTAAGGACCGGTGGAGATAGTGCATCTTCGTAGAACCATCCCAATGAATCCATCTACCCAACAGTAATCGGATACTTTCGATTTCAGACATTTTATCGAATATCTAGAGAAATACTTGGCGAATTATCCTGAAATCCAGGAGCGTAAAGAGCATGTTACACCTCATATATTTCAGCGAAGGTTTTTTCCCGAAGACAAATAGAGGTCTAGCAACAAAGTGAACCAAAACAGTTATGCTTGGGATCATCCTGTAAAAAATAATGCTTGAAATGCATTGTAGCTGTAGCATATGCTTATGAGTCTTCTTTTACTTATGTGTTCATCGTCAATATGAAGTTGAAGTCAATATTTCTTCATAAGGAGAAGTTGATACGGGTGTCTGACCCAAAAATAAAAATTTGGAGGAAACCCCCTTATCGTTTTGTTTATTTTTGAGAGCAACTGAAATTCAACTCATTCTATCGGAAATATCTTTCTGAATTTTCACGATACATGCATTTGCTTGGGCTTTTTTATAAGATTAGCTCTATATATTTGGCTAATAAATTATGCAAAAGACATTTTGGTAACGCTTGCGCATGCGCAGTTAAGCATTATTTAGAAAAAATGCTCATATTTCATCAAATATTTAATATTTTATATTCTGATTGCAGGGTGTCGTCTATATTATAGTTTGTCAAGTTTTTTGAAAATGGCATTGCATAGGATTGAAAATCCTGCATGTTATAAATAAAAAACTTACGAAAGCATTTCGATTTTTTTAAAGAAATATTAATATCTCCATAACTGTCCGTGCTATTCTCATACAAATGAACACATAAGTAAAAGAAACCTCATAAGCATTTCAAGCATTATTTTTTACAGGGTGATCTGAACCTTTATTTTTTGTTCAATTCGTTCCTGGTCCCCTATTTGCCTTCAGGACAAAACCTTCGATGAAATATATTACGTGTGACATGCTTGTCACGTGTCAATGTGATCAAGAAAGGATCGATAGGTAATGGTAAGTAATAAGCAAATAAATTTATTCAAAATAAAATAAATAAATAAAGTTGACGCAGTGGAATATATCAAGCAAAAGTCAAAGTTTATCCGCACGTGGCACGAACTCTTGGATGACGTGGGAATCACCTCTGACGTCGTCGATATATGGTTGATTAACGGAGAGGGCGGTGTTGCTATTTGCAAACGTCGCTAGAAGATCTCTCTCCGAACGTGGCGTTTCGCAGTGAACGCTCACCAGATCGCAATGCCGATGGAATTTCACTGGTCAATAATGATCGGTGCACTAATTGAAGAGAATTGCGCTGAATTAAAAGAAGTCGCTCATAAACAGTCACGATATGCTTATAACGACGACCACTCTTTGGCACAATCGTAAAAACATTAGCACATGGAGCTCTAGCAGGCTGGTCGAATAAATATTCAATAAAAATACAGTCCACAGTCCTGAAGTGCGGCGAAGCAGACTCTACTTGAGTCAATAAATAAATGAAGCGACGCACTATGCCTTTCGTCGTCGCAAACTTCGCTGGCAGTCAATGGGGAAGAATGTATTACATTTCTCAAGCAAAACACCAGATGGCGAATTGTACTACCCATCCTAAAGCAGCCATTTTTAATGATAACCTACGGGGAAAACGGCGGTTTTAATTGAATTTTTTATAAGTACGAGGGGAAACAATTCGGTTTTCAAAGATTTATTAAAATTCAATAATAAACGAAAATTGTTAAAAAAAAATCTTTTTAAGTGCCAGATGGATTTTCTTATGAAAATTCGCATAAAAAATACCGCTTTTTTTAAACATCATTTTGCTGAGCTACATAATTTATTAATTCCATAAAAATGTTTAGCCTGCCATTTTTTAATTTGAGAAAGCAATAGCTGTTGCAAATTGTTAAATTTTCACTTCTGTTAAAATTTAAATTACAAATTTATTTTAAAAATTCATTTAAATTGAAAATAAGAACGTGTGAAAAAGTGATAGATATCAATAAAGATAGTGAGACATTTAATATTTTTAACATCACCATTTTTATTAATTCAGAGCAAAAAATTGTAGTTTCTCCCATAGGTTAACATTAAAAATTGCTGCCTTAGGGTGGATAGTACAATCTGCCATCTGGTGTCTTCTGATGTCTAAATTCTTCCCCATTTCTCGGCGAGAAGATATTACTGACGGGAATGCGTCCACTCTTGAGCTAAGGGTGGTTACTAATAGATGCGGTGAGTGACGATGCAATAAGATAACTTAGTTCTAACGTTAAATGGCGTGGGATTTGAGCACTAAAGTCACTGTCCGGTTGTCGGTACTGTTAGGTACGGAAAGAAAGACACAGTTCGGGGATTAAGAAAGAAAAGTTCACAAGTTCACGGTCGGCGAGGTGGACGCAGAGAGTCGTCTCGTCGAAGCATGCGGCTTACGGAGAAGCTAGCGAAAGGCGGAGTATTCCTCCTGTTCCTTGTTCGTGGTACAGGGCGAAAGAAAACGGAAACACTCCAGCCCAGACGCTGTCAACTCGGTCAGCTCCAGTCGTCT
>JAHWFO010115911.1:0-13259 GCA_023313115.1 Rhysida immarginata
GTACCATTGTTGGGGACGGAGGAAAAAAATGTGGTGCATTACTTTCTGAGCTACCCTCGCATTTATTTTATGATTAAATTATACAATAAGGCCCAGCTGAGATCCGTATGTTACGAAACCGACAAGTTGATGAATTTCCCCCGCGAAATAATTCACTTTTGATTTTGGACATTTTTTTCGTACAAGGCTCAGTTTCCGAGATATTCAGTTGTCTCAAGATAATCCAGTGGGTGTGCGACCATCAAGATTGGACTGAGGACGACTGAAGAAGGATTATATAGTCTGATGAGTTCCATTTCCAACTGCACCAGGTGGAGTCACAAAAGCCGCAAGATATTACGGACCTTTCAGTCTGATATCAGCTATAAAGTTTGGAGAAACTTTTCTTGGCATTGTCTAGCTTCCTTAATCAGAATTGATCAACGTCTACCAGATATCGAGTACATGAACATTCTCACTAACTCCATATGATCATTGTATTCCTGCAGAATGATGACATCAATGTTGAAGGACAGTGGTCCATGTTATAAGACCAGAATTGTCAGCGAGTGATTTAACCAACATAAATCAAACTTTTCAGTAACAGACAGCCGGCATAATCATCCGATCTTAACCAATCGAATATCTTTGAGATGAATTGTAAAGCAGCAATCTAATATACAGGGTGTAAATTATCTCCTTCCAAAAAACTACACTCCGATGTAGACGAAATTCAGGCGATTAAAGTGATATAAGACACTTGGGGTCGCAAATCGCAAGCAACGCCGTAAATTGAACCTCAAACTAAGCTGATTGGCGTGGCGCTGCGTAGCATGAGCCAAATTTGCTCGGCTACATTATTTTTCACTTTGTTTTGTTTTGCTGTTTGTAAACAAAAAAATGACTTTACAGTTTGTTTGGTTTTTTTTTTTTGGTTATTTACAATTTGAGAAAATTTACTTTTCTTGGGTTATGTTTACCTACGACACAGCATTAAACATCATTCAAAATTACGTTGCACTGAGGTTTACTGTAAAAAAAAAATTTAAAAAATAAAAAAATAAAACACAGACATAACAAAATGACGGTACGCCAAAAGCTAATTGAACTACCAGTATTTGTTCATTTCCTCGATACTTTTTGATGAAAAACATAATATATGCTATCGGTATTAAAGAAGGTTGAAACTGCTCGTGCTACTGACTCCGGCGCGAGAGCAGAGTACGTCACGTTGGAGTGGAAGGCGGACCTCTTCGGGATGAGATAGTGGGTAGCTACGCAACGCCACGCCACGCCATTCAGCTTAGTTTGAGGTTCAATTTACGGCGTTGCTTGCGATGTGCGACCCCAAGTGTTTTATATCATTTTAATCGCTTGAATTTCATCTACATCGTCGTGTAGTTTTTTTGAAGGAGATAATTTACATCCTGTATACCGGGTGATCCAAAACTGTGTTACATTTTTTTCATAAAACTAATAATTGTTTTGCCATGACGAATTCTTGTCCTTTCCATTGTTTTGCGCGTGCCTCGTGATTCTTATGAAAGCATTGAATTGCTGGAAAGCAAACACTGAAAAAGTCGTTAAAAGTGGAAAGAATGTAACAAAATTTTGGATCACCCGGTATAGCCGATTGCTATGGCGCAACTTTCAACTACTATAGAGGCGACATGAAATCAGTATGTGTGTGTGGTGCTTGTCAGGCATCTTATAGGATCAATACACAGAAGAATCCAGGCACACGAGTAGGAAACCGTCTTAAGTTAGGGAGTTGAAGGGAGTCCTCAATAAATCAATTTCCTGCAGTTTTCTTATCCCTTCAGCTTCTCTTTCTTCATACAGAGAGTTGTTAGAGATCTATAGTAACAAGTTACAGAGGACCAGGAAAGGTACAAAACCCCTTTCGCCACCATCGAGTGTATTCCATCTGGTAGCCATGTATCGCAGTTTCCACTATAGGAGGTTGTATTCAGAACACCAAGATCAATTCGAAAACACTTCTATTGACACTTTCCAAAGACCTTCCATTGTTCACGTTCCGAGGGCCTCGCATAGTTCACAGATTTAAGTAGGCCAAAGTCACAAAATTCCATAGGTGATGCGACTTGTCGGGTATGTCCCTGAATGAAATGAAGAGGATATCGCTATCTTCTTGTATGCGATCCAGCAACAGGCGAGTTGATGCGGTGGTGTGACTCGACGCCTTGTCTTGGTGCAGCCATACCTTGTTTACCTCTGTACCATATAAACTGGAGATGTCACGGGTAACTATGGGGGTTAGAATGTTAGTCTGATAATGCATGGCGTTGACTTTCGCCTTTGCTTTGACTCAGCTCTGTGTAAATTCAACTTGTCGTTGTAGCTGTATCCCGCCACGATCATGAAGTCGTTTGAAAATACTTCCTTGCATTCACGGTACCATTTTCTGAAGTCATTGGGGAACCCCTTGGGGGGTAAAAAATGCTCGGATCTTGTTGCGGTCGCTAAAATAAACATACGCCTCATCTAGTGTGACGACGCACTTCCACTTTTCATCCACCAGATATCGTTCATACGGTTTATGGCAGTTGATCCGTGGTTCTTGAACGTGGCTCTTGTGTTGCTTCTCCAGTTGTAAATCATGTTGATAATTGTGTTGCCATGTTCACAGATGTCCCTTCTTTCTGTGCAATGGCCCGTTGTGTTGGTGGGTTACGAGAACCCGAACTTTACGGACGACGTCAGGAGTACAGCTAGTGGATGATCTCGGAATGGCATGCTTTTTACCCTCAGGAATGGGGCCGTTTTTCCAATGTAATTTAGTACATTTGATATCCCTTTCTTGGAAACTCGAAGCCTCGCTTCTTGCATGCTGTCATAATTTCGGAATAGCTGAATTTGATGTCGGTTTGATTGGTTTGGTAGGTATTAACGTCCTATTCAACTACTATGGCCATTTCAGGACGGCGTTATAGGGGCCGCAAATTTTGCCTCGCAAGGGTTCTTAACGTGCAGCCGGCAAACGACTACACGGGACCAACGGCTTTACTTCCCTTCCGAAGGAAGTGCGTGATCTCAGGATTTCCCCCCTGAAAAAATCCTCGTCATCCTCGGCCGGGGTCGAACCCGCGTCCTCGGGCATCAGAGGCGATCACGCAACCCCTGAGCCACCGAGGCCGATGAATTTGACGTCGGAAAGGCATGTTAATACCTGTAAATTTTTGGTGGCATAACTCTGTTTTTTTAGCTCTCTGTACAAATACTAACTATTTTAATACCTGCACTAACAATACGCCATGTGATAGCTCACGTGAAATGAACGCGCACGCCACATTTAAATATGCTAATTGTACCATATATCTCACAACCCTCTGCTATTTCTTCTGATTCTTGATTTGCATTATGACTTTCAAATACATTATTCTTTTTCATTGAATAATTTCTACGGGGGAAATTTTTTTACTACATGAAAGATCTTATATATAAAATGCTAAATCCTCCTGCTCCGTGCCCGTTTCCACAGTGACGAGCAACAATGCAACCTTCATTGTTTTCAACAAATGAAGAAATACTGATTGTTGAAATCCAAAAATCGCAGCCAACGAAAATGACTATTAAAGAAATCTTATCTTTTTCGTAGGCTACGGTTCAAAAAAAAATTGTCAAAGATTTAATGATATACATCTATTGACATTTAAAAATAGCATAATAAAATAAAAATATAAATAAAATTGAACACTAAGAAGTAATTTAGCTATTCTAAATTACGAAATTCATTACACGTATACGATTCTTATTTTTGAATTTCTATAAAAAATAATAACATTCAAATTATATTATGAAACTGATTAACAATTCAAGTCACAACTAGGTAACATTAGTTTTTTACATTTTATGATATTCGTTATACGTGCATAGTAATAATTTTTCAGTTGAATAAATTAATAAAAAGGAAAAGCCATAAAATACAAAAAAAATTCAATCGAATAAAATCAAAAGCAAATAACATTATTTTTCTCATTTTAAAATATTCATTAAATGTGTATAATTAATTTTTTTAGTTTTAAAATATAGTGGTCGTGCAATAAGCCTCCACAACAGTCTGCCGAGGAAATTGAGCAATGAGGGAGGTAAAAAAGAAACCGATAAGCCATTTTCACTGAAGAGCAAGGTTTACATATAACAGTTGAGATGTGTTTTTGTGTTAGGTTATAACTGTCAAATTGACAGTAGTGACTTTATCACATCTTAACAGGAAACATTGTGTTAATATCGCCTTCATACTTAGAACGACATTTTATTATTGGCAAAACTGTCAATTATCGCAGTCCTTTCAGTTATCACAGTTCTGTCACAGACCAATTCTTTTATAAATTTTTGTTTATTTTGTTTATTTTTTGTTTATTTGTTTATTTGGTAAGTAGAAACATAGCATTTGCCCGGGGCCAGTACGGCCAAACGACCGACGAGTTTGGTCCCCGGGAGATGCAGACAAATTGTTACAGTACAAAATAATATACTATACATTGTAATTGATAATAAAACATATAAAGGATAAAAATTTTGGAATTATCATTAAACGAATATGAGTAAAATTTACATTTATCAGCCACTCTGTAAATTACATACTTTGGAACTATCTTTTTTTAAATTTGAATCTTCAATCGTTGAATCATCGACATAGATTAATGTATAAGAGGTTTGAATTTTATTTGAACTTCATTTTATTTATTTGTTTATTTAATTATTTATTTAACTTATTTATCTAAGTGGGTACAAATGCTTATCTAGGGTCAGAATGGATGGGACCGGCTAGGTAGGTCTCAGAATGGAGAATAATGGCAGAATGAAATAGAAATAAAGAATATTTTAGAATTGGTAATAAATTATGAAGGTGGGAGGGGGGGGGGGGATTGAGTAAGCTAGCGGGTTGGGGATGTGTAGAATCTCTTAATGAGGCATTTAAATGTGGAGATGTTGGGTGCAAGTCGGAGATCATAATGTGATGTGGAACAAAGTTTGTTGCAAGAATTTGATATACTTTTTAGTTGGTAGTTGCGCTTAATGCGTGGGAATCGTAGAAAGTTAGATTGACGTGTGTTGTAAGGTGGGGAAGTAGGTGTTGTGAACAAATGTTGGGGGAGGGATATTATAATGTGGTTATTGAGTGCTTTGTATATAAAGATTGCTAAGTTTATGGGATAGAGTTGGTGAATTGGGGCTATACCAATTGTGTGATAAAGATGTAACACAGGGGCGGGTTTGGGCAGCTTAAGCACGATGCGAACAAACCATTTTTGTAGCCTGAGTAAGGGGAGTAAATTGAGTTTTGTAAGCGAACTTAGAGTTTACGCTGTTGCAGTAACAGTCGTACGCCGGTCTTTGGAATAAAATCAAAAGAAAGCTGTGTCTGACACGAACTGTGGTGAACCGTTGTAACAAACTTGAGCTAGAAAAGAAAGCCAAGCCGTCTTTTTTCAAATCCATCTTTGTCCCCATCCTCATCTATGGTCATGAGTCTTGTGTAATGATCGAAAGAGTGCCAAAATGAGATCCTGGGAAGTTTGGCAGGTGTTCCCTATTGGATAGAGTGTTCAGCATCACTATAAGGAAGTCTTTAGGTGTTGAACCACTACTTCTTCGCATTAAGAGGGCTGAGTTCCGTCGGGATGGCCACATGTACGGATGCCGCAACTGTTTTCCTAGATAGTTCCTATTTTCCAAGTCGGTGGTCACATAAGAGACCAAGAAGTCGGCCTAGAACTAGATGTCTAAATTACATACAGCATCCGGGTTCGAGTCGCTTGGATATTACCATTGGGTATTACGGAAAATGTCGAGCTCTGCACCCCGCGACCTTAACGGATAAGCAGGTTTGTAAACTGAAAGTAAGAAAACATTTTCAGCTTCGCTTTCTTACTGACAGCGACTTATATACTATTGGCAGTCCTTCTCAATTATCACAGTCCTATCACAGATGAAATTTTATAATTAAAATCGAATTTACAGATTCACCTGTTGTGGCACCGTCGTATGACGGGCTTTATTACTAGTAATAAATAAATAAATACGAAAATATTGAATCAGACCGGATTTGGAATTGAAGTTGTATTTTTTAGCCTAATTTAAAATAATTATACATTGAATATGAGTTTCCTGAATATCGAACACAGAATTAGTCTCTTTCAAATCACACCTTATGTTTTCCATGTTTTTAAACTAACGAAACGCTTATATAAGAAGTCTGCTTAGATAGTAGTTAAGTTTTTCTAAATTTAATTAATTAGAATTCAAGAGCATTTATTGAAGCATAACAATTATAAAAGGAGTTCATTAAACAGAAACAGCAATGGCTGAGGAAAAACCATGAAGAGAAGGCACACTGCTTGCTAGGACAAAACCCTATATAAATTATGTATCAGAAAATGTTTTAAACTGTCCTATAAGATTTTTCTACATTTTAATACTGTATAATTCAAAGTATTTTCATTTTTTTCTGATTTGATTTTTGTATGCATGATGATGGCAATCAGGTGAATAGATAAACCATGAATCGCGCCTATTGACTGGTAAATATATTTAGCATCCTCTTATAAATTAAAAAAAAAGCTCCGCTAATTACTACAATCTCTGGAGTTAGCAGAATAATTAATTAAAAGCTTCAAATCAAATTGCGCAAACAAACCATTCTCTCAGGTGAGACACTAATTAGTCACACAAATTACCGAAGGGATTCAGTTCTTGGTTTCTGACCGCGAATATGCAAAGTGACTTATTTCACAAACATTAAAATGAGTTTAATATTTTAATCCTCTCTAAATATCAATCGCATTTTCATATCTCTAATTTCCATATTTGATTGTCTGACTTTAATCTTACAGGTCTTTTCTAACTCTGAAATAACTGAATTATTCATAAAAGCACCTGTTTTATTTTCTTAGGCAGAGCAATTTCTGTTATGACTGCTGCATATCATCATCACTTGCAAACGTCATCTATCCACTGCAGGATGAGGTCTCTTCCAAACGTTTTCCATACATAGAGCATGGTTAAATTTGAAGGGAAATTGGCCAATAAACCTCCACGCATTCCAAATGCGGATTGGAAGCTGTTAGTAAGGGTTAGAAAGAACAAACGCAACATCTGGATTGAATATAATGTTGAAAACGGACCAACTTCACTACGAATGCTGCGCTTTATTCTCTTGATCTGTGTGCAAAATAACTAAAACGAACTGTTGGAAATCAAATCCGTCCTCGTCCACTTCGGAATTTTTAATAAAATTCCTTCTAACAACAACGATACATTAAAACGTCATTGAACACTTGCGACATACAGGGTGCATTATGAAAGTAATGCGCATAATTTTATTGTGACGCGACTATCCATCGCAGCGCGCTCGGACTGGTCGAATAATGTGATGGTGGGGTCTGTCCTTCCAAACGCGCCCGGTCTCAGTTCGCTCCGAGCAGTAGGAGCGGTAGGACGTGTCTTCGCACGAAGTCTGTTTTTCGATTGTGTCACAGCACGATGGAGCGTTCGCTGGAACAGCGGTACGCAATCAAGTTTTGGGTGCGGATTGGGAAGAATGCAACAGAAACTGACATTAAAGACGTCTTCAAGCTCCACAACGACAATGCCCCCAGCCACATGGCCTTCGTCGTCACCAACTTCCTGACCCGGAGCAAGACCCCCGTTGTGCCCCAGCCTCCTTACAGCCCTGACTTGGCTCCGTGTGACTTTTTTTTGTTCCCTCGACTGAAGAGAGAGCTGAAGGGAAAGCACTGGGAGTCGGTGGAGAACATCCAAGGTCATGTTACAAGGTTCCTGAAAAACTTTCCAGTCGAGGAATTCCAGGGTACCTTCCAGGCGTGGCAGAATCGTCTCCGCAAGTGTATTGATGCAGGAGGAGACTATTTTGAAGAATTTTAACCATTTGTATCAAGCGGATCAATAAACCTATTTTTCCCAGAAAATGCGCATTACTTTCATAATGCACCCTGTATAGCAATATAGGGTGCCTCTTATTTCACTGTATACAGGGTGTCCAAAAAGTCTGGTAACATGGCAAATATCTCAAAGCTACCAGGTAGGCGAGATCTGATGAGTGTGGTTTATAGGTAATTGTGGGGGTGGGGAATTCATTGCCGCACTCAAATTTGACTTTAACCCCCAAATTTAAGGTCATCCATTTGCTAACTCGAAAACTATTTTAAAAATTAGAGAAAATTTTCCAATTGCTATCTTGTATAGCAACACCACATTGGTCTAAAAACTATTTTTAATCACACCCTTCCCCCTGAAAGATTTTGAGAAAATGGGCGAGAAAGAGTCATTCAAGGAAAGAAAATTCCCAACGGTGTGCTTCACTGCAATTCAAATGTGTTAGAAACCTCAGCCAACCTGGCCAGCCGAAGCTAACCTAGAGTGACTCTTTCTCGCCCATTGAGGAGAGATGTTTGTAATACAGTAAAAAGTGAAATAAATAAAAAATTTGCAAACTTGCGCTTTTAATATTTGAACTCTTTCTCTGATTATGAGCTGTTATTTATTTTTAAGAGTATAATTCTGTTTTAAATATATGAATAATTGCAGCCAATAAAGTTTAAAAAATACACAACTGAAATGTTATTTTTGATGTGATGTCATTCAGTTTAGATTTTATTTTTGTAAAAAAAAAAAAAGAGTTAACAGGAAAATAAGCTTACAGCGAAACCAGCAGTGGCGTCATCATGTGGTGGAACACAGAAAACTACAAAGTTTCACTACTTCCCTTTCTGTGATTATGGTCTAACTAGAGTGCGATCTTATTGCTGTGAAGCTGAGCCAAGGCCGTCTATATTCATCAATTGATGAATATGGACTGCATTGGCTGAGCAGTGGAAGCGTTAGGTCGTAAAAGGAAAACGCGGACATAAAAAATTTGCGGGATACATAGGAAAAAAAACGATTGTTGTAGAAGTAGAAGCAGTGCGAGAGAATAATTGAATGGTTACCTGCGTGATAAGTGGACTTAAAAAATGAGGCCTGGGGGGGGGGCCCCCCGATAATCCATTGGCCTGAAATAGAATGTCGAAAAGGCTTCAATGGCGCCATTGAGAGTGCGTTGCCACCATTATCCAGAATCTAGCAAAATTCTTCTACTTTATTGGACTGATAAATATACATTATAAGGACGAATAAGATTTGGGGGAGGGGTGCTAAAGCTTCGAACGATTGACGGCATTACCGCAACATGGTCAGCAAGCCGAGCACTTGGTTTTGATCATCGCCATTGAGCAACGAGGTGACGGACATTCCGAGAACCAAATGAAAGTATAGCATCCATAGCGACCGCTCGTTCCGGTAAAATTTATTTCTTTAGGCCAAATAAATATCATATATTGCTTGCCACTTTTCCCTTTTCCGTAAGTTTAGGTTCTTCCGCAAAAATGGAGGGGAACGTCCTCAACGCCTTCAATGGAACATCTAGTAGACGTTCACTCGATTCGCAACCCACATGAACACATCGCATCTTCGCTAGAAGACAACATTGCAAACTCGTGAGAGGCTCACGTCGTATGGGAACCACTTCTAAGAGCTAATGCAAGAGTTGGAGTTGCTAAAATTTACTTGTAAGATGACGATACCCTACTAATATCATTAATCTCCCGCTAATTTAGTTTGATCCCTCCTATTTCCTCATATCTTATTTTCTTCTTCTTTAACCTTCTTTTCCCCTCGTCATGCTACCGCCGAATAAATCGAATTCCATCCCGATTCAGCTAGAAAAGGTTCGGAGTCCGACTTATAAACTTACCTGTTTCGGAAGGATGATGCTCGCTTTCGTTGCTGAAACAGAAAAGCAATGGTTTAGTGTTGATTAAAATAGAGCTAACTTTAATAGCCCAAATAAATGTTCAAAGAAAACGTTGTACTTAAAGGTTATGCTTATCCTATATGTGAACAGTTCCGCAATCATCTAGACAGAGAAAATATTAATGAAAACTTTATGGAAAAAAATTAGCTAAGGCATCCTTATCCAACGATGAAAGGGTTATAGCATCAAAATGTTACGAGCATTAGTGGCTCGTGACTATAATAAGTGGAAGGGCACAAATAAAAAATTTCAGTAATTAGGCCTTTTCGTACAAAAGTTATAGCTTGATTTGTATTTGGAGCACCGCAGCCCCTGCCGAGGCCTCAGAGGACTATATCAATTTTAGTGTGTAATAGCTAAAATTTTAAGCAACACATTATAAGTATAAATATTTCAGGTTTCTGGACTTTGGTTTTAAATTTATAGCTTGATCTGAGATTAAGGCCGCAAGGCCCCTGCCAAGAGACTTATATAATTTTTAATATATATTAGCTAAATTTATAAATACCATACTATGATTAAACAAAAATTCAGGACCGCAGGCTTTCATTTCAAATTTTATAGCTTCAATTGTATTTGAGGCCACTAGGGGCCCCGAGGCCTATACCAGTCTCCTTGTATATTGTCTACAATTTTTAAGTAACGCACTATAAAAATATAAGACTTCAAGTCCTTAGGCCTTTTTATTATTCAAATTTGGACTTCAGGGCCCCTGTGGAGACCTAAGAGCTTTATACCAGTTTTTCGTGTATTAGCAAAATTTTTTACTAAACTACTTTAAGTATACAAATTTTCAGATTTCTAAGCCTTTTCGTTCAAACATTGTAGCTCTGTTTGTTTAGAGTCCCTGCAGGGCCCCAGAGGACTATATAAGTTTTAGTGTATAAGAGCTAAAATTTTAAGTGACACACCATAAATATGCAAGAATTCAGATTTCTGGACTTCCGGTTCAAAAGTTATAGCTTCATTTGTGACTGGGGGCTCAGGGCCCCTGTCGAGACCCAAGAGTCTTATACCAGTTTTTAGTGTATATTAGCTAAATTTTTAAGTAATTTCCTATAAGTGAACAAAATTTCAGATTTCTAGATCTTTTCGTCTAAAATTTGTAGCTTTGCTTGTGTTTGGGGCCTGTATTACTTTTTTTGTATATTTGCAATATTTTTGAGTACCACAGAATGAATATACAAAATTTCAGGTTCCTAGGCCTTTCCGTTCAAATGTTATAGATTCAATTGTATTTGGTGCCTCGAGGCCCCTGGCGGACTTCTAAAGACTTATATCAACTTCCTTCTGTATTGGCTTTATTTTTAGTACCAAACAAAAAATATACAAAATTTCAGGTTTCTAGACCTTTCCGTTCAAAAGTTATAACTTGATTTTTTATTTGAGGCTTCGGGGTCTTCTGGCGAGCCCCATAGCCCTACATCACATTTCTTATATATTTGCTATATTTTTTTTTAGTACCACACAATAAATATACAAAATTTCAGGTTCTTAGTTCGTTCCGTTCAAATGTTATACCTTCAATTGTATTTGGGGCCTCGGAACATCCGGCGGGGCCCTGGAGGCTTATATCACGGTACCCGGTCATTTCGCCGACGGACATTTGACCGCCGGATATTTGGCCGAATGGACATTCGACCGAACGGACATGGACCGACGGACATTACACCGACGGACATATGACCGAACGAAAATTTAACCGACGGAGAAATGCCTGCATTTCATCGTCATTTGGACATTTGGCGTAAAGAGATGCTTTCTGCAATATAATTCATATAGTGGGAAAATAAATGTTTTCAGGAGGTTATTTCGTATAACAAATCTTATGAGACAAATCTGTTTAATTCTTTCTACTAAGCAAGCATATTGTAAGGACCTATAAAATTGTTCTTTTTTGTATGTCCTTTTAAATAAATGTTTGTTTTCATATCGTTAGGTAAGTTAAAATGGGAACCGGACAAAATGCAACTCAGGGTCTTGTATTATTTAATAATATCAAGTCTTTTCTTGTATGTCTTTTTAAATGAATATTTTACTTCTATAAAATGAGATGCTCATTAGTGATGGGCAATATTTGATATTAGTATCGTGCTATTAAAAGTTTATTCCAAGTTTCTGTGCTGCTTTATGAGGAAACATAAAAATTCTATTATCGGATAGTATCAAATGCGAAAATTCGGACAGTATCGATGACGCTAAAATATGCGATACTAAAGTATCTCCCATAGGATGTGCGATATTTTTCGATATCAATAAATATCGCGATATTTTGGTACTTAGTCGACTAAAAGAGTCGAATAATTCTAACTCGATATAGTCGTAACTATATCGAATTTTTTTATTCGATTATTTAGATTCATTCCGGCGTTTTTTTATTTCCATTATTAAAACAATCCGAAAGCTCATCCCCGGGAAAAGTATGGGAATTTTACAAAATATCAGAGAATACTACAGAGTCAGGAAAAAAATGAGAAATTGGAAAGAAAAATTTGAAGAATGTCAATGATATTCTATCAAAGTAGATTTTTTTGTGCTGGTGATCAGGGAAAATTACATAATCAACTGGGAAAAGTCAGGGAATTTTACGAAATCGTTTGCTAGACACCCTGTTAATTTCTTTAAAAAATTAGTCGTTTTGTATGATTTAGTCGAATAAATTTCCAAGCCATTGGAATAAAATCGCCGATTACTAAAATTTTATTCGATTAGTCTATTCGACTAACGGCTAATGAATATCGCACATGCCTAATCGCCCATCACTAATACCCATAATGATTTTCATTAGGTTAGGTTGGTAAAGAGATGGCCTTCTATACAGTCCACGTTTTCGGCAGTGAAATCCCATTAATGTTTTAAATTACATAATTACTCCATGTACTATACAGGGTAGCCCAGATTAATATATACAGTCTTTGAAAGCGCCGTGTGCGCGTCACGCGCGACTGACACAATTCAAATTGCGCGCGTTATGTGAGCAAGGGGATGCGAAAAAGGCGCGAATCATGAGGATCGTCCATATCAAGATTGAGTCTGGAAGAGAAGGTAGATTGTGTGAGATTGTACTCAGGGACCAACAATTACTCAGAAATGAAACGTCATATGGCAGGTAAGTTTGGGACGCCCGGACCTTTGTTGATAACGATCAGGAACGTAAACAAGAAGTTTGATGAAACTGGCAGCGTTGAAGAGCGTAAACGCAGTAGACCCAAGACCGTTGTTACTGACGCCAACAAAGTGGGTTCTGCAAAATGAGCTGGCCAGTTCTCAAGAAAAGGACAAGTCGCAAAGGCGGCTATCTGCTCGGTTAGACATTTCTCGTACGAGTATTCAAAGAATCCTGAAGGATATGAAACTGATGCCATATCATCCTCGCTTAACAAATCACTTGCTCGAAGATGATCCCGACAGGCGATTGGAGTTTGCCGAAACTTGGCTTGCA
>JAHWFO010115912.1:803-17239 GCA_023313115.1 Rhysida immarginata
TATATATATATTAATTCTTTTCCTTAGTCTGTTCCTCTTTTCGCCTTCTTCTCTTTTCTCCCCCCTAATTATTTATCTCCCTAATTCTTTCGTTTTTTTTGTTGTACACTAATTTTAACTTTGATTTATTCAGGTACAATTTTTCTTAAGTTCTGTCTTTCCTCTATTTTTCTGTAATCTTTTTATTAATGTCTACTTACAAGTACCCGATCGATTTGAATACTCTTAATTCCTTCTTTAATTCTAGTCCGCTCACTTCGGATGAATTCTACTTGATCCTATTCTATACCAACATACGCAGTATCAAGGCTAATCTTATTATTTTTACAGAGTCTTGGTCATATAGTGACGCTGATATACCCGAAATTGATAATTTTAATTCTATGTCAATTCACCGCTCCGATAAACGTGGTGGTGGAATTGCGATTTATATAGCTAAAGTTTTACATTATTCTAAATATTCAAGATAGTCTAATATTACTAATGATTGGGAAATCTTAACCATTTGCATTAATGACAAATATTTTATTGTTACGGTCTATCGTCCCCCCTCTGGTCATTTTCGGACTTTTTCCTCTTATTTGGCCTCTTTGCTTTTGGATCTTCAATTTCAAAATAAATCCATCATTCTAATTGGCGATTTTAACATCGATTTCGCTAAACCTTCCACCAGCCTAGACACCTTAATGGATTCGATAACCCGATCTGGTGTAATATCATCAACTCTATCTTTTACACATTTTTCCCTCCCTTATCGTTCTTATTCTGCTATTGATCATTGCTTCACAAACTCTAACGCTAATCTATTTAGTTGTTCACTCGATGTTCCTATTTCCGACCATTTCCCTCTTTTTTGTGTTTTTAAGACTGTCATTTCAATTACTCAGTGCATTCTTTCGTTAAGTCTATTAGGAAAGTCTCAGCTCCCCGAATAGCAGCTTTTCGGTCATTCCTTAATTTAACAGATTGGACCATGATTTTTGCCAACTCAACTGATGTTAATCCATTATTTGATGCTTTTTTAGCCCACCTGTGATTAGGCTACGATCGTTATTTTACTCTGTCGATCTTTAGGCCTCCTCTTTCAAATACTATTATTCATAAACCTTGGATTACTCCTTACTTGTTAGCTCTCTCTAAACGTAGAAACTGTCTCTATCGTCAATCGCGCAGTAATCCTAACCCAAAATTAACACGAAAATTCAAAACTCTTTCTAATAAAATTCGTCACTTGATAAATAATGCTAAAAAATTATATTACATCCATCTTTTTCATGAGATATCGACTAATAAGTCAAAATGGAAAACCCTAAATAAACTCTTAAAAGGATCCATTTCTCATAACTCCCCTTTTCAATAGTCTGTTAATATAGACTCTCTGTCCCTAACCAATTTTCTTAATACCCTTCTTCCCTCCTCCTCTTCCTTACCTGTTTCAACTCTCGATTACCCTTATAGTGTTTCTTTTAATTCACCCTCATTTTTTGTGGTTCCTACTACTCCCGAGGAGGTCGCTAAAGTTGCTGTACAATTAAAGTCCTCGTCTGCTCCTGACCCATTAGGCCTCCGATCGGACATTATAATTTCAGTTATCCAAAGTCTTGCTTCTCCACTTGCTGATATTTTTAACTACTCTATCTCCATTGGTTCATACTCTAATGCCTTAAAGATAGCTAAAATTTTCCCAATTTTTAAAAAAGGTGACCCTAATGATTATTCGAACTATCGCCCTATCTCTACCTTGCCGATTTTCGCGAAAATTTTTGAGAAACTCTTTTATTCCCGCCTTTCTCAATTTATTTATACTAACAATTTCATCAATTCTTCGCAACATGGGTTTATGCCGAATCGTAATGTCGATACGGCCTGCTTTGAACTCTTAGAGTTTTTATCAGCTAAAATGTCTGCAAACAAATACGTTGCTACGCTCTTTATAGATTACTCTAAAGCCTTTGATTCTATCCCACTTCCTCTGTTGTTTTTTAAACTTTCTGTTTTCTTCAATATTCGAGGCCTTCCCCTTAATTGGTTGACTGAATTGTTTACGGACCGTCGTTACTTCCTGGTTCTTTCCGATAAGACATCGACGACTTTAGTCAGGAATCAGGTGGTACCTCAGGGATCTATTCTCTCTCCTCTTCTTTTCAATTTATTCATCAACGATTTAACTACGGCTCTTTATCCTATTTTCTCGATACTTTATAGTGATGATGTCACCTTTTTATTCTCTGACCCAAATATTACGAATCTTATTTCTGTAATTAATCATCTGTTAGTCAATTGAAAACTGTGGAATTCTGCCAAGTTATTATCAGTTAACGTCGATAAATCTAAACTTATGTTCTTCTATCAACGTAACAAACGCAACATTCCTATTAATCCTCCCGTTTACTATGGTCTTCATTTCCTTAGTACCACTAAGTCATTTAAATATCTAGGCCTTACTTTATCTCATGATTTATCTTGGGATAAGCATGTTGACATCTTACTCATTAAATTAAATAAAAATCAAGGGATGATTTCAAGACTTCAATTCCTCCCACAACATATTCTATTACTCTTTTACTATTCTTTGATTCATTCTTCTTTATGTTTTGGTATTATTTTTGGGGGGTCCGCTACCTCTTATAATCTTACTAGACTCCTTAAACTGCAGAAATGGTTTCTTCGTACCCTTTTGAAACTCCCTCAGCCTCATCCTGTTTCACACCTTTTTGCTTCTCTAGGAATTTTGACTATTAGCCAAATCTATTTGATTCAAATACGTTCTTTTATATGCAAATCTATTAATCATATGCTAATCCTGTCATTCCCCATTTCCATACGGAAACACTCAGATGTTCATAATTATACTACTCGTAACAAGACTGCGATCAGCCTGCCCTTAACTAAGAAGAACTATGAGCTTCATATTCCGGGGTCAGATGCTGGTCTCAGCTTCCTACTAATATATGTTCATTATTTCCTATGATGAGTACAATGAGACAGTTTCGACAATCGACAATCGAACAGTGTAGTGAAAAGAAAGACGCGAGTGGTCTAGGAGCCAAGCTCACTTTGCACGCTCGCCCAAAGAGTAAACCAGAGGAGGTACACTGAACTGGGAGAGAAGCCTGATGAACCTCTTTAGTCCTCCAGAGAATAAGTCCCAAGAAGAGACGAGAGTCAGATTGTAGATTGACGAATAGAGTCCCCAAAAATCAGCAGGATCTAAAAGATCCAATAGTGGGAAAGACGGCCTTGTTAACGTCATCAAAGCAGGCATCCAGGATATGGCGGGGTCTTCGAAACCGGAGGGGATCCTTAACAACAAGTGGGAGGTCCAGGATACCAGAAACCAGGGTGTTTTCATGATTCTCCATCTTGGGTAACATGTTCTTCATAAGAGTCTGGATAAAGGTGCCTATGTGGGTCATCCCCAGATCCTCATAGATAGAGTGGTTGTTGGCAATTCTTCTGTCAAGTTGGGCACTGGACCGAAGAGCAATATTTTGGAAGATATTGCAAATAGAAGCCCGAGCAGGATTCCATGAAGTAAAATAGTACGAATCACAACCTTGTATATCAAGAGTTTGTTATCCACACCAAGAGCGCTGTTTCGCCCCAGAAGTGCAATCAAACTGAACCTCACTTTCTTTGCTTTGTTGAGCGCGTATTGGACTTGGTCGTTCCAATTTAGTTTGGAGTCGATCATGACACAAAGATATTTGTAGCTTTTTACCCACTCAAGTTTCTTGCCAAATAAGAAGATGGGCCTTGGAGGGTTTTTGCATTTGCGAGTGATAAACATGACCTTGCACTTTTTGACATTCAGCTTTAATCGCCACTTAATGAACCAGCTCTCGCACTGATGTAAAGCTTTTTGAAGTCGAGTGATGACGTGTGCTGGGTTTCGTGCCCAGGTGATGATGGACCCGTCGCAGGCAATTAAGTAAAGATTACACTTTGCAAACTTGGGAAAGTCATGGATAAAGAAGTTGAATAAGGCTGGCCCCAAGACAGAGCCTTGGGGTACACCAGCATTTACATCGCAGGGTTCAGACATGCAGTCCCCAACCTTAACACGAAAAGTCCTCTTTGACAGGAAGGAGCGAACCAGAGCAATTAGATCGTCAGAGAACCCGTAGGTAATCATTTTGTAAATGAGCCCATCATGTCAGACTTGGTCAAAGGCCTTTTGGACATCTAGAAAAATGAGACCACCAAACATAGAGAGGTTGAGTGGACCGTTTAAATCAGCAACCAGCCTCCATAACTGACGCTGACAAGAGTGAACTGGACGGAAGCCAAATTGCTCACTACGAATGAGGTTGTTTGCCTCTCAGTACTCGTTGAACCTCTTGAGTATAGAACGCTCAAAGACCTTAGAAAGCATGGGCAACAAGCTAATGGGCCTATAACTTGAGGGAAGAGCAGGATCCAGTCCAGGTTTAGGAATGGTGATGATGACTGAGTCCTTCCAGGCACTAGGAAAATGGCCGCTAAGCCTGCAGTCATTCATGACCTTGGTGATGATGCAGATAACACTGGGAGGCAAATTCTTGAGAGCACTGTTGGTAATGGTGTCGATGCTGGCTGCCTTTTTGCTTTTCAGGCGCTTAATGATGTCCAATATCTCAGAGGTGCCAATGACATCGGGAGAGCCAAGAGCGCGCTGTGTGTGGACGTAGTTATCACACATGACTTTGACTTCAGGAGTAATATTGACCAACAGTGAAGTGAAAAGAAGACGCGAGTGGTCCAGGAGCCAAGCTCACTTTGCACGCTCGCCCAAAGAGTAAACCAGAGGAGGTACACTGAACTGAGTGAGAAGCCTGATGAACCTCTTAAGTCCTCCAGAGAAGAAGACCCCAGAAGGGACGAGAGTCAGATTGTAGATTTTAGTCAGATTTTACATTTTATTTCACTGTCATTTTAAAGCTTTTCTAATTTTCTCATTTGCATAAGGTGTTTGATTGGGTAAAAATTCTCAAATAGTTTCTTACATGACCAGCGCCATATTTTGATGTAGCGGTCAAAATGTGAATTAATTTTTTTTTATTGCAAAATTCTCATCCCGATGGTCTGTATAACATATATCTCAATTTTAGTCAAAATCTGATTACCAGAACGGCCGCTAGAAGCGTCTAAATGGCATCACTTTAGTTATAACCACCCTGTAGTAGTAGTCAGTGAGTCGGAAGTTAGAATCCTTTGTGTAAGTGAACAAGTGAATACTGATTAAAATAGAATAGATCGTCATTCATTCGTTTTGTCAGTCTGTGGGAAACTTCAGGTCAATAAAATGGCAGACAATATGAAGATTTCTGTCTAAAATTTTTTTAAGAATTTGGAGGGAAATAAACATGAAGTCGTTTGTAATCTATGCTCGCAAAAGAAAAACAAGTGGAAACACTTCAGACCAACGGTATCATCTAAGAAAACATCATTTTCACCATCTGAAGTCGAAAAAAGCATCCGGACAACTTTCGTTATTTGAACCACGTGGTTGTGCAACTTCTCGGACAGCAAGTCAAAATCAACCCCCTCCAGATAAGATCACTGAAATTGCGTGTGAATTACGCAGAAATGTTTTGGGACAATTAATATACCTTTTTCAGGGTGTCTGGCAAAACGATTTCTTAAAATTCCCAGATTTTTCTCTGATAATTCCCGATTGATTACGAAATTTTCGTTCCTATTTCGCATTTTATTTTTTTGCTGATTTTGCAAAATTCTCTAATTTTTCGTAAAATTCCCTGACTTTTCCCGGTCGCTAGTCACCCTGCTTTTTGGAAACACTGAAGGAGTAAGTACTAAATTTAAACAGATTTCTAATTTAATATTTCTTAAAAAATGACTATAATATCTAATTTATTATATGCTGAAAAGCATATATTGGTTTCGCTCTGTTTGTGTATCTGTCCGTCTGTATGTCCGACGATTACTCGAGAACGCTTTAACTTTTTCAAATTCTGCTTTCGCTCTTCGATAGAGACACTTCCTGAGCTCACCTGATTAGTTTGTGATTGAAATCGATCTAACAGTCACGTGACTATTGAGACCCAAACCCCCAATTAAATTATTTTATTGGCAATATAAGGCATGTAATATGTCATTCGAACGGGAATGACGAGCACAAGACGAATATGACATTCTTTTCGATTTTCGAAATGCTACGTCCAAGAAAATGACCCCGAAAAATACTCCAATGACCCCTTATTACGAGCTTTAGCTGAAGCTATATATAAGAATACAAGCATAATCAGTACCTTTATGTGCTTGGCCAGTCATCGTTTGCACGAAAACATGAAAATGGAAGAACTTAACTGCGATATATCAACTTTTGAAGAGCTCTCGTGGACCCCTTCAAGCACATGCACTAATGTTAAGAATATGAACTTTGGGCATGTAATATACGAGGGGAGTTCAATAAGTAATGCAACACATTTTTTTCTGAAAAAGGGGGTTGTTTTATTCAGCATTCAAATACACCATGTTATTCCCCAATCTTTTAACTACAGAACACCATTTTTCAACGTAATCTCCATTCAATGCTACGGCTTTACGCCACCTTGAAATGAGGGCCTGTACACCCCTATTTCCACTGTTTACTTAAACCAAGTGCAAGTAAAAGTGAGATATTCAAATTTAATATTACATCTGCGTCAGAACTAAAGCTCCTTGGAATGCTTAAAAGATTTTTCCCGACAATGCTTTGAAACAATGTTTTTCTCTCCTGACGTTTTTGATAACTTTGATCTAGCAGTGGAAAGAATATAGGCCCAGTAGTTTAAAACATGTAGACATGCGAAGATTTCTTTCTCATTTCGCGCGTGTTTGGAAAGGTTCGTGTGAGCGCTGAAATCGAATACGTAAGCTTACGTGCAATTTTCGCCATTGCTGTATATAAAAATATTACTGTAATATTAAACAACAAATTTTTATATTCTTCTTTTCAGCATATTTGAAAATCTTTTGACGAGTTATATTCTTGTTATATGCTGAAAAGCATATATTGGTTTCGCTCTGTTTGTGTGTCTGTCCGACGATTACTCGAGAACGCTTTAACGAGACACTTCCTGGGCTCACCTGATTAGTTTGTGATTGAAATCGGTCTAACGGTCACGTGACTATTGAGACCCAACCCCACCCCCCATTAAATTTTTTGGGGGGAAATATAAGGCATGTAATATGTCATTCAAACGGGAATGACGAGCACAAGTCGAATATGACATTCTTTTCGATTTTCAAAATGCTACGTCCGAGAAAATGACCCCTTATGACGAGCTTTAGCTAAAGCTATATATAAGATTGCAAGCTTAATCAGTACCTTTATGTGCCCAGCCGGCCATCGTTTGCACGAAAACGTTGAAATGGAAGAATTTACCCGCGATATATCAACTTTTGATGAGCTCTCGTGGACCCCTTTAAGCACGTGCACTAATGTTAAGAATATGAACATAGGGTATGTAGTATATCAATCGATTCGTACCGACGCGTCATAAGTGAATACAGTGTTACTTTTTGGTTATCACTTAAGCATTGTTGATGGCAGCATGGAGCACGTGCTCATTTCGTTTTAAAATTCAGTGCTGTTAGGCCTATTGTATAATGTGACTAATTAATGTTAAGGCGATTGTTAAAAATGGCTAATTAATGTTAGGCCTATGGCTAAAATGACTATTTAGGCCTATTGTTAAAAATGGTTGATTAATATTAGGCCTTAGGTTAAAATGACTATATAATGTTAGTCCTATTGCAGGGTTCCCACAGAAAATCTATATCTCATTTCGTTGACTATCCCTGACATCGACGGTCTCATTTCCCTGACCAAATCGTAAATTTTTTTAAAAAAACATGTCTCTACAACAGCTTTTCAGACACAATTTTAATATTATTATTAGTTGTCACATTATATAAAATTAGTATCAGTATGACGAGGCTTGTTCAAGAATTTTTGCTTCCTGGTCCGTAACTGGAAACATCAATAGGATTATTCAGTTATTCGATAAATAACTTAATGTCTCCAGTAAAATCTATTTCCCTGACTACTCCCAGGTAGAGTCTCATTTCCCTGACAAATGCATGAAAATAGCCCTTCTTCCCTGACAAATGCATGAAAATAGCCCTTCTTCCCTGACTACGTTTCATTTCCCTGACTTTCCAGAATGTGGGAACCCAGTATTGTTAAAATGACAATATAATGTTAGGCATACTGTTAACAAAGGCTAATTAATGTTAGGCCTACAGTTAAAATGACTATACAATGTTAGGCCTATTGTTAAAAATGGCTAAATAATATTAGGCCTATTGTTAAAAATGGCTAATTAAAGTTAGGCCTATATTTAAAATTGATGTGAGTGTGGATAGAATCAAAGGTATTTCCATTGTTTATTTAAACCAACTGCAAGTAAAAGTGAAACATTGAAATTTAAAATCACATCTGCGTCACAGGTAAAGTTTCTTGGAATGCTTACAAGATTTTTCCGGACAATGCTTTGCAACAATGATTAAGAAGGAATGAATGGTAACTTTGATTAAGAAGGGGTGAATAGCTCTATCATAGGCGAAGTAGTTTAAAACATTTGGACGTGCGAGCATTTCATTTCTCATTTCGCGCGTGTTTATAAAGATTCGTGTGAATGTTGCAATCGAATACGTAAATTGACATGCTGTTTTCGCCATTATGTATATTATGTATATAAAATATGACTGTAATATTAAACAACAAATATTTATATTAATCTTTTCAGCATATTTGAAAATCGTTTCACGAGTTATATTCTTGTTGACTTCTAGGTTTCACTCTTTGCAAATGCAACAATTCTGACCCAAGGTTTAAACAATTGGATTTTCAACATGCCGATCAAGCTGCAAATGCAATCCATCGTCTTAGCAAAGAGGTTAGATCTTATAACCAAGTGAGGATGTCTTAGCCTGCTAAAGAAAGGTCAATTTGAAGTCTGCAACAAGCTGCTGCGAATTCATTTCGCAACAGGAATGAACTGAGACTTTACTTGGATTCTTACATTGAGCCCCGCAAAAGTGACCCACTAATGTATTGGAAAAAAAGAGTAAATGTATTTCCAGTTTTATCGAAGGTTGCTGTAAAATATTTAACACTCTGTGCTAGACCTATTCCAAGTGAAAGATTGTTTTCAAATGCTGGTACCATCATGACATGCGACAGAAACACGCTGAACAGCAATACAATGAAATTTTTATCATTCTTACAGTCACTAGACAAAAGATGAAATGAACAATGCATTTAAAAAACTTTCAACGAATTTTATAAATAAATTTTAAGGGCGATACGATATTTTCGGCTGTCGTCCATCCTTATACTGCAACTCCAGATGCACTAATCGACAATCGAGCAGTGAAGTGGAAGAAACAATGCGGCAGAGCTCCCAAACTCACTCGTCCCTCCTGACACTTCCCTGACAAATGCATGAAAATAGCCCTTCATCCCTGACGACTTTTCATTTCCCTGACTTCCCAGAATGTGGGAACCCTTGTATATAGTAGCTTTGTTTTTATTGTAAAACTTACTTTACAAATAATCCCCGGATTAAACCAACCCTTGAGAAGCGCGCTGATCCCCATATTTAGAATTTCGTTATTCTGTACACATAAACATTTGCGCTATGCATAATTAAACTATTAACTAATTTATGTATGCTGATTAATGATCACACCAAAAGCTTTTAAAAAGGGATGAACGCCAAAGTCAAAAAAGAAAAAAAACTCTAGCCATACAGAAAATTGAAAAATAAATCCAACTTTATTATCATGAATACCTTGAAAAAATTTTCTAACATAACAAAAAATCAAAAATAACAATGAGCATATATATCTAAAATCATAGTTACATCATAATCAAGAAGGAAACTACTGAATAACTGATATTAATACTATTATAGTGGAGGTAGTAGCAAGACCTCCCAAATCACTAACCTGGACACGACCTTTAGATGAAATGAAATGCTCCAAGCCAAGACCGCAATCGAAAACCCCGCCAATGATAAGGGTCTTCGGAAAAAGATTACGAAACATTTCTATATGAGTATCCACAAAGAAGGAAGAAAAAACAAACGCAAAACTTTCATCTTCAGGAAGGCCACAACTTTTCAACTGCATTAAAGCACTCAGGACACGATCTTTATCTCGAACATGCTCACCTAACGAAATGGATGCGGCTTCAATGTTTTCCCCGCAAAAGGCAATTCCAATTTTAGGGGCAACGCAATCTCCCTGCACTGTATGTTTTGGAGCAAGAAGGATTCGGCCGAATCCGCCACCAAATGGTATCTCAAAATTTTGATTCTTTAAAAAGGATCGCATGATAACGCTGCATCCAAGACCGGTTATCGGGTAACCAAAGAGAATTATGCACTTGATCTTTTTATGAACAAGAGTGTTGGCGAAATCTGGAAGTTGCTCATCACAAAATCTAAAACACCAGGGATCATCATCATCATCATTTAGGAGGAATGAGTAAATGTCTACCCCCGGTATCTCCGGCAGAAGAAGACATGTGAAAGCACGGGTGTTCTCGTAATTCGAACAATCTTTGGACGAAACACTTGTTCCTATAACGAGACCAGTGCTCATACCTAGCAACTGACAGTCACTAGGAAGCTCGGCCATCAATTGGTCTACCACTGAAAGAAAACAAAAATTCGTGTTACTTTTTGTTTAGCTAAATATATACAAAGTATAAAAGAGAACCAAAAATACTTACGAGGCCAATCGGAAAAGTTGGTTGAGCCTATGAACTGACAGTCTCCGTCCTCAGCAAAGATTCTTTGACTTTCATGGAAAAACGTATCCGTAGCAAACAGAATCGCCGTTTTCGGGTGGCTGTACGTTTCGCGAAGAACACTGCGGATGTGGCTAGCGAAACGGGGTTTACGGAACTCACTCTGCCAAAACATCGATGAAACATGATGCCGATTCTTCTTAACCCGCTGGCTCACACTGTTCCACATTTTACACACTTTTGCGCAGTTATACAAATCCTTCATCGGTAAATGGCTAAAAATTTCCTCTACTATCAAGGGCACCCGACCGAGTTGATGAAGTAGACAATCTTCAAGGGAGATAGCCGGATCCTCACGTATCATATCTTTCTTTTGTAATATACTACCAGACTTATTGTAGGATCCTTTTTCTGTAAGAAAAATGAAAAAAAGATAAAATATCAGCTCTTCATAAGGGGATAAAAACAATTATATTGACAAACAGCCATATTGGTAATTCCTATAATTTTGTATTCCATCAGTAATATAAAAATGTTAATTTTTTTGGAATCATAAGAAACGGCAAAAAGTATACAAGATCAAAAAAACTATACAATGAAGTGTATCCAACTATTAATATTAAAGGGTCAAATGAGCATAGCCGACCTTTTGTAGCTGCTTTTCCATTTCTTTTATCACACACGTCGGATTCTTTATCTTCCTCTTCTAGTCGGATTAACTTCGTCATGAAATTTTGCCTACGGGAGTGTTTTCTCTTTGGAGCCATTTAATCTAAAAGAACTTGGTCTAGGACACAAAAATGCTAAATCGGAACTCGATTTCCTCACGAATGGACATATGAATATAAGAACTGAAAAATAAATAGGAGTAGGTCCTATATAGTGATGTAATCGACTTCCTAATTCGTTAAGCAGGATATCTGAAACAGCAGCCAATCAAAAAATATTCCGGTTATGGATCACCAGTTAGTAATGCCATTTCATTCGATATTCATTGGCTAAGAGATAAAGGCTAAAGTCCGCCATTTGTGTTGAAAACATCGATGTTCTAATATATTGATTAACCAATAAACATCGATTAATCGGCGAATAAATAAATGGAAAATTACACTTTTCTCCGCTTATAGCAGCGAGTAAAGAGGGACAAGGCTCCTGGTCTAGACTCCATAACTAATGGTGCTCTCAAGAATTTGCCTCCTAAGGTAATCTGCACTATTACTAAGATTTTAAACGACTGCTGGAACCATGGCTACTTCCTTGATGCCTGGAAAAACTCAGTCATACACTCTATACCTAAGCCTGGTCTTAATCCTGCTCTTCCTGCCAGCTACAGGCCCATCAGCTTATTGCCTACTCTTTCTAAGATTTTCAAACGCACAATCCTGAAGAGGTTCAATGACTTTTGCTAGTCAAATAATCTAATTCGCAAGGAGCAATTTGGCTAGTCAAATAATCAAATCTTGAGCTGGCAGGAGTGATTCGAACGATTAAATTAAGATATTTAAAAGGTCTTTAAAATTAAATTAAAATCTTTAAAGTTATCGTGTGTCTTCTTAAAATCGAGACACACGATAATTCCTTGATTTTCAGTACATGGGATCACCCTCTAGCCTTTAGGGGTTCAATAAGGATACGAAGACCCCATCATTTACTGGAAATCAATTTCGATGATATCGGTAAGGTCGTCTTCCCCGACTTCTGGATATCTTAGCCGCAGATGCTCAGGGCTATCACTACGTCAATCAAGAATCCTATTCCTCGTTAGGAGTCCATTCTCAGGGTGACTCTCGAGGGACATCAGGCTTCTCCTCTAACTCAGTGTAATTCCCTATACATTTGTTATTTTTACTTAAGTTAGCTTATTATTGATGATTGTGCGTCATTGTAGAAAAATTGATTATTTTAAGCAACCTCTTGCATAAGGAATGGCCCAATTAAATGTTCTAAATGTGTAATTAATTGTTTATGTAATGTATTTTTCATTCTATTGTTAAATAAATGTTATATTTTTTGGCAAAAGATGACAATTTTTTATTCTTGATGTTTGATTCCTTGAGTATTCGATTCCTTACTAATAATTGCCTCTCCATCTTGCTCCATGGAATGCCTGCCTGGGTGTCTATCTGCAAATCGAGTTAGAGGGAACTACAGACCTTCCAAAATGTATCTCTCAGGGCCATTGTTCAGCTCGATAGAAGAGTTGCCAACACTTACTCCATTTAGGAAAACCTCGGTATGTCCCATAGTGGTAGCGACAATCGACAATCGAACAGTGTAGTGTATCGGTATTCGTGTGGAACTTGAAGCATAGCTTCCATAATCTCACCCTTCATAATCATATTCCAAGGGAAATACACTGAACTAGAAAAGAAGCCTGATGTACCCACAATGGTCATCCAAAGTATGAAAGAAAATTGCCTCCTCTTGGTGGAGGAAAATTTGATTGACGACTGTCTAGACTAGAAGCAGACCACTAGTATTAAATAAAACACGACTTATGAAGTCCAGTAATCTGGAAATATGACATTATCAATGTCTTCAATCTGGAGCAGTTCTCTCAAGTTCTCTCGAGGTGCTCCTTGGCTGCTGAATGATGAAAGCAAAGCTTTCGAAAAGCGCTTACAGACTCAGGTTGTATTTTTTCATTTTATTTTCGGTCTTTTTCTTTTTGTTCATTTCCTGGTTCGTTGTGGAAAAAGAGTTTTATTTTATTCTCAAGTTTATCATCTGCATTATCCACATAAGATTTCTAGACAATTTAATGTCTTCAAAATTAATATCAAGTATATGCCTTGGATCACGATATCTCTTTCTATGTATAGGATGATTTAAAATGCCCGAGACTAGCTCGTTGCTATGATTTTCTATATTGGGCAGCATGAATTCCATGAGCCCTTGAACGTATTTGCCAATATGAGTCATGTTGAAGTCATTATAAATGGAGGAATTGCGAACAATTCTCCGATCTTTTTGCGCAATAGTCCTAAGGGTAACGTTTTGGAACGTTTGCAGTTCTTTCCACCTAGTCTTACATATTGTGGCCCAGACGGGCATACCATACGTCTGGATGGTCCGAACAATGACCTTATAGAGTAGGAGTTTATTATCAATGTTTAGAGCACTATTTCGGCCCAGCAGAGCTATCAAGCTAAACTTGGCTCTCCTGGCCTTATTCAACGCATAGGTTGCGTGGGGAGTCCACGTAAGTTTAGAGTCAATGACAACACCAAGATATTTATAAGTTTCAACCCAGTCCAGTTTTTTGCCATATAGTGTTAGAGAATCTAATGATCTCTTTCTCTTCTTGGAGACAAACATCGCCTTGCATTTGTCTACATTCAGTTTTAGCCTCCACTTGCTAAACCAGCTTTCACACTCCTTTAGAGCCTTCTGTAGCCGCGAGACTACTACGGCTGGTTGACGAGCACAGGTCAGTATAGCAGCGTCATTTGCGTAAATAAAGAGCTTACATTTGGAAGGACTTGGAAAGTCTCGCATAAAGTAATTGAATAATACTGGCCCCAGGACTGAACCCTGTGGGACACCAGCTTTTACTTCATACATAAGAGATAGACTATCTCCAACTCTGGCCTGAAAGAACCGGTTGGAGAGAAACGAGTGTATTAGAGTGATTATGTCTTGAGGAAATCCATCCATAATCATTTTAAAAATAAGACCATCGTGCCAGACTTGGTCGAAAGCTTTGTGTACATCGAGGAAAACGACCCCACAATACATAGAGAGATTAAGGGGCTCATTGATATCCGCTGCGAGCCTCCATGTTTGGAGTTGGCAGGAATGGTTTGAGCGAAAGCCAAAATGTTCATCGCGGATGAGATCATTGGCATCACAGTACTCAATGAATCTCTTGAGAATTGTTTTTTCCAGGATTTTGGAGATTGATGGTAACAAGCTGATGGGCCTGTAGCTAACAGGATTTGCAGGATTTTGTCCTGGCTTAGGAATGCTTAAGACAACTGAGTGCTTCCAAGCATCCGGGAAGTAGGTGTTCTTCCAGCAGTCGTTAATCAGTTTTGCGATATCTTGAATTGTATTTTGAGGTAAATTTTTCAAAGCACTGTTCTTAGTAGAGTCTTTACCTGGAGCTTTTTTCATTTTTAAATTTTTAATGATGCTTTGGACTTCATTTACATCAATGCTATGTTTTGGGAATTCATTGCCGTGAATATTATAGTAGCCAGTAATGCAGGATTTTACTTTCTCAGACATACCAATTCCTATTTGCCGACCATCAGTAGGCGTGACAAACTGTTCTGAAAGTGAACTTGCAATAAGCTGAGCTTTATCATCATCATTCGTGATGAATTTGCCATTTTGGGCTAACAGGGGTGGGATATTAATGGCTTTCTTGTTTTGCAAGGCTCGAACCATGCACCAAATAGAGTTATCGTGGGTCGACAGACTCTTAACTTTATCATTCCACCTGTCATTACGAAGTGCTTTTATCTCTTCGTGAACTCTTCTTGTGAGCCTATTATACTTGGTCTTAAGCCATGAATCACGAGTTCGGTACCACTGCCTTCTAACCTTATTCCTTTGTTCAATTAATTGTTTGATTTCTGGGGTGAGATCAAGGTGATCAGCTCGCTTCGACTCTAACGGTGAAGCACTAGAGTCAATAGCTGCATTTATACGTTTAGTAAGCCTTTTCACATTGGTATCTATGTCGCTCTTATTATGTACGTTATTTAGTGGGTCGTCATCGTTTTTGAGAATTTCTCTAAAAAACTTCCAGTCTTGTTTGAGCCTCAGTTCTTCTTTGAGCTATGTCCAGATGTTTATTAAGAAGTTGCTTCTCAAAATCGAGGCACACGATAATTCCTTGGTTTCCAGTATATAGGATCATTCTCTAGACTTTAGGGGTTCAATAAGGATACGAAGACCCCTTCATCTACCGGAAATCAATTTCGATGATATCAATGAGGTCGTCTTCCCCGACTTCTGGATATCTTAACCGCAGATGCTCAGTCTTTTCGCTACACTGTTCGATTATGGATTGTCGAATTGAAAATATACTCCTAGTTCAGACAATGGTCAATCAAATTTCCCTCCACCAAGAGGAGGCAATTTTCTTCTTTCATACTATGGGTGACCTTTGTGGGTACATCAGGTTTCTTTTCTAGTTATGTGTATTTCCTTTGGAATATGCTTATGAAGGGTGAGATTATGGAAGCTATGCTTCAAGTTCCATACGAATACCGATACAATACACTGTTCGATTGTCAATTGAAAATATCCCACTCATACTATCCCGCCTCGTGAACTACCGCGAGAAACTTTGTTCTTCTTCATAAAGTGGTAAGTTTCCTATACATTTGTTATTTTTACTTATGTTGGCTTATTATTGATGATGGTGCGTTATTGTAGAAAAATTGATTATTTTAAGCAACTTTTTGTATAAGGAATGTCCCAATTAAATGTTCTAAATGTGTAATTAATTATTTTTGTAATGTCTTTTTCATTCTATTGTTAATTAAATGTTATTTTTTGGCAATTAAGATGACAATTTTTTATTCTTGGTGATTCTTTGAGTATTCGATTCCTTACTCATAATTGCAAAGTATCGAGTTAACAAAAAAACTATCGTGATAGTACTATCGATAGTCTTTTCTCACAATCACCCGTCTCTAGTTAAGTCATCCAGAGGATAAGATAGGGTCCTTTTCTATAA
>JAHWFO010115929.1:0-21670 GCA_023313115.1 Rhysida immarginata
GAGTGCGAAATTTTGTTTCCTTCAAAATAAACCACGAAAACGAAAAAATTTGAGCACACATACTCATACAAAGACTCCATTGTTAAAGCGGTGTATGTGTATTAATGCGCTTAACGGAACTTCTTTCTTCCAATGCTCAGCACGAATCCACTTCAGATGAAATCAATGGAAGTAGACAGCAGCAGACGACAATTGAATGGTTTCTCAAGATTCTAAACAAACTTAGTTTTTAAAAATAGATTATTACAATTAGCTAATTGCCTTCCAGTAAAAAATGTGCAGAGTAAATAACCGTTTTCCTTAATTTTTTATTTCATTTTATTAAGTAATTCCGTAATTAAACACGGGACTGGCTTCAAGTGCAATGTCGAGTAATACGTTGCGTTGATGAGGGGGGTATGTATCGCGTGCATTATAATTTTAAATAAAAATAGTATTCATGGAGGCTTACCTCATCTTATAAGTTATATCCAGACGAATAATTGTACAGCAAAATTAAGGCTTTATGCTTAATACCAGTGCTCTAACTGCAATTCTTTGGCGACCGCTGCTAACGATTTTGCTTTTCCCTCTTACCGACATGTTTGTTGAACTCTGCGCACTTCCGGAGCACTCCAACTGCCGCGCAACGCTATCGCTTCCATGGTGTGCTTGCGCTCAAAAAAAAAAAAGGCTAGGGGGGTTCCCTTGTAAGTCATGTCAGAGCTTACTAAGTTTCAGAGAGGGCAAATTTTAGTGCCCGCTTTGCTGTAGCTAAAGTTTCCACTTAATTTCCTGAAGTTTGGTATCAAAAGTTATGACGGAATATATAGTTTCAGAAAAAACGTCAATATGATAAGTATAAGAATGACATTGTCAAACTGACTGGAAAAGACAAAAAAATACTGAGAAGGATTGTGACCCGGAATAAGAAAGTGACTGCATAGCTCAGTCTCAATCTTCCAAGCCCGTGCCCACAAAAACTGAAGAGGGTACTGCAAAACAAAAACTCATTTTATTTCTAGTTGTCATGGCAAGGAAAACACTTTCAGTGTTCACGAGATAGCAATGTTGCCAAACGTACAATAGCATTAGGAATTTATTGAAGAGCAAAACTTTAAAAAAAAAATTCAGGACAAATTTGAATAACCTAAATAGCTGGAGCTCAAAGCTGTTTCGTAGTTGAAACTAATTCTCCGGCTACGGTCCCTTTCGTTGTCTGTGAAGGAAATTTGCCATATGATACTCTTATTAAATAACTGTTGAGCATCCGACATTAGACAAGAAAATGATCTCTATAAACAGTTTTGCTATGTTTTTTTTTTTTTTTACTTAATTTTAGTTTCCATAGATACAATCGTAGTTGTAACCAGGGATACAAAGAGGTACTTTGGTTACCAAGGAGTGCTTTTCAGGAGGATATAAAGACCTTTGGTTTTGTTGAATTAGGCTAAGTTTCATATAAATACATTTTGGACTATATTTTTAAATTTCCTCTGAAATGAATAAATTCATTTTTAATTATGCTTTAATCATTTTAAACCAGGCATTGTCTTGTATTCCTGTCAGATTGTCTCGTCCTCCCAAAAGGCCTTCTCCATAAACCCTATCTTTCGTATGTTTAATTTGAGTTCCATCACCCATTTAATTGTCATCGTTCTTTAAAACGTCATAGCTCTATGGTTTCATTCATCACCCTTATGCAACAGATTGCTTCAAATACATGAATATTATACGGTAGATATATATGGCTTCCAACTTCATCTCCGATATTGACTTTTTGATTTAAAATGACTTTTTTTCTCAAAAAGCAAATCAATCACTAAAACTTCCTCCGTCGCCAATAACAGAATCCTTTCAAAAATATTTCAATCATCGGCAGGTAGATTTATCATATTCGTGTAGTAATACGAACCTTTACTTCTTTGGTGCAATTTTTAAAATATATTTTAATATACTTCAGAATCTCTAAAAATATACGAGGATAGGTGCTTATAAATATCATCGACTTCCTCCTACCCTATTTTATACTCAACTATTTCGGTATTCTATTCGAATATTATGGGATCATAAGTTTCCGGACATCCCTCCAGAACAATGCTACGGGTCTTAAATCAAGATGAAAAACAAAAGGAAAAATTCCGCTACCTGGCCTCGCAAGCTACAGCTCGTGCCTCTGCCAATGAAGCCACCGCGGACACGATACAGCAAGGATGTCTTCAAGTGCTCTAAAGACTACTAGGTAGTCAAACTGGAAGCCATTGATACGGCAGGATGCAGCTCGCAGATTGGTAATTCCTTCTTTCTAAATCTTCAAAAAGCTAATGAAAACTCATAACAAAGTAATAATTAAGTACTGGAGACAGTGCTCCAATGTAAAGTAAGCAAACCAAGATGAAAACAAAAGGAAAAACCACCTTGACTACCTGGTAGTCTTGGAGACAATCTTGCTGCATCGTCTACGAGATGGCATAGTTGATAGAGTGAACGAGCTAGATATTCGTGATCTCCGGTTGGAATCCGAGTCGCGGAATTTTCCCTTTTGTCTTTCGTCACCATATGTTTGCGTATTATCTCTAATATGTACCATTGTTAAAAGTCTTAATTTACTTGTCTATGGCGACATGTCCAGAAGAAATTGCAAATGGAAATTAGTTCGAAGACGATAAGTTCCTTAAGTTTGTAATCAAAAATTCATCGAATAATACAGGTACCGACTTTTTATCCTATGCAGATGATTATTATAGGTTAGATAATTGTAATCGTTCTGTAAAACTTCCTTCTTATTTTGTAATGTTTAGGTTATTTTATATCTTAATTTATTTACAATTGTTCGTATTTGAAACGCATGCGTCCACTTTATTTGGAAGGATGAGAGTTAGGAGGAGTCGTCGATTGAAAAGCCAAGCAAGCAAGTGAGTCATTGAAGGCAGGGTGGTGGTTCGGTTCGCCTTATATTATGAAGTGCATTTCATTCCTGGACGCAAGGGTCGGTCGCTCGGTGGGTGGGTGGCTTTTCTACTGTTCCTATTACTCCTTGTTCTGGGGGTCTGGAATGCGCAGTAATTTTTAATTAGGCGCCGGACTCAATGACCACGCTAAGCCAGCCTTCAATCAAGGCTCCCGTTGTCAATGCAGCAGGGCCTGGGCTCCCAGAGGAACCGTCTAATACCCGCCATGATCCATCACACGCTCGGCTAACGAGAGCCCCGGCCGCCTTCCTCCGCCCCGGTTGCCTCGACAACGCAGCATCCGTCGGCGGCAGCGCCACGTCCAATCAAACGGCCATCCAGGCGACCAGAAAACAGCCTAAAACGGTCTGATTTGTCGCAGCGAAAATGGCCATTCTTTGAAATTCTAATTTATTACGGCCGTTTGGGTCGAGTGGCTGGGGCATTGAGTCGCGGGGAAATGGCAGGATTGTGTTTCCAAGACGCACACAGACGGGGAAAGGGAGGGGGACGGATGGACGGATGGACGGACGGACGGACGCACGAACGGTGGCAGACCAAATCCAATTGAGGAATGATCTCTTCTTTACCGAAGTTGAGCTGAAATGGAAAAGCAAGTAAGAGGAGCAAAGACGGGAAATTCCTAAAAGACGGGCACGAGTCTGCCTCTCAATGAAAGATCTTCCAGAAAATCACAAAGACATTTTTCTCTCCCAACCCCTTTCTACTCCTTCTTTTTCTTTCCTCTACAACACCCACAACTCCTATATAGTCTGCAAAGTGAATAGTTATTTTCGTCCGGAAAAAGAACACGAACACTTTCTTTGCTCACTACATTCACCGTCAACAAATGCTCCCCCATTGCTTTGCTCTGTCACATTTAGACAGTACAGCAGGAGTAATGAAGTTTAAAGATTTTAGCCTGAAATATTTTTAATGTTTACGCATAAGAGTGTGGACAAAGCACTTTCTAGTTAGCGTATAAAACCAAAAAATTTACAAATAATAATTTAATTAGGAAAACCCACTGCAAAATTGCAGCAAAAATAAAACCAATTAGGGTGATAAGCATTTTAATATTAAAGTGATTTGTTTAATAGTAGGTAACACTGTATTCCTTTCGAAAATGGCCATAACTTTTGAACTGTTCAATCGAGGTTATTGACAAGAAATGTTGAGGATGTAGAAAACATGAGAGTTTTACCCTCATAATTCCTTACATCTCTACATCTCGCACGAAAAGACAATGCACACCAAATATCAGTTAGTATCTATTGTTATGCGTTAAATTCTACTACGATCATCCGATTGAAGTCTTGCATTTCTGCTGGGTGCTAAATATACATACATACATATTCTTGATGAATGACCAAATGAAAATTCTAATGGCGAGATCTGGTGAATTTGTTGGCCATGGAATGTATCAACCCGGCACACAGGAGATTGTTGAAAGTAATGCAGTGTAAAATGAACCCGTCGATCCAGACGCCGGATAAAGTTTTGGAAAATACTTTTAAGATTTTTTTGGATAAAGCTGAATTGCCTGCCATATCAGAATTCAAAATTTGTGGCCCGTTTTTCTTTGCGGAAGAAACTGTGGCAGGGTACGTATAATCTAGAGAGGATGAAAATTGGCTCATGCCACAGCTGCAAACAAACAGTGTAGATTTCATCTTTCGGTAGAACGGTGCTCCGCGAAATCAGTCACTCCTGGAACATCAGCCTGCTAAACCTACTGCGAGTTTGTTAACCCGCTGCTGCAATCATTTGTTAACATCCTGTATATTTACTTCTAGAAATGGGCAATATGCCACAGCATAACACAAAACTACAATATATTTACTTTCAATTTATAATCATTGTATCCAGGGATCAGAAAATGTGGGCGATTTCAGGTAAATTTCCAATTTTTCAATTACTTAGCTATTGTTTAACTTATTGCAACAACGTCTGAAATTCCTATACCCAATATTTATTTTGTTGAACAGGGTTTAACAATGGTGACATATCAAAACCGCTGTTTGTTATACTTACACAATATTTCTAATAAGAAATTAATCCTCCCGAATTATTTTTACCCCGTTAACTGCACTTTTTAACCCCCCAAATTTTTTTTATCAAAAAATTATTTTTTTCGAACATATAGTATTTAGAAAATATAAAAGAGCTCTGTCTTCTTTCCTTTCTCATCATTTTTGATCGAATTATACCGTGTGTTTCAAAAGTTCCCGAACCGCCCCTTCTGTATATAGGGAAAGCCAACCACTATGACAGCAGGAGTAATATTCGGCCAACCACTAAATTAAACCATGTGATGAAATAAATTACATAAAATCAGTTTTACATCGTGGCAAAGTTTCTCAAATGTGTTTATTTTATTTTTACATTCCTAAAGGAAACGGTACGTGTAGGTTACATCAAAGGAGAATCATCTCTGCTCGTTCTTGCATACTGTATTTCATTTGTTTGTTTTCACGTAATAAACGCTTTTTAAACTGTTGCTGTACCGGTATAAGCTTAATACCATATACCGTAGGTTTTTTATATAAAACTTCAATTTTTTACTTTAACCCTTTATTTCACTCTCATATTCGCGTATTTGCATTTATGTAAAATCGACTGGGAGCATCCATTAATTGAAAAAAAGAGGTTGAGAGACAGTGGCTCCTGTCAATCAGCCCTTCAGCAGACCTGCACAACAGTACGTTATGCAGGGAAAGTCATCTCCTGCGTTCGGGAACTTTTGAAACACACAGTATATTACATGTCATATGTTGCCATAGTTTTAAAGATCTAGTGACTGCCATCCCCACAACTGGGACAATTTGGCCCAAACTTCTTAGTAATGTAGATCTTGGCTAGAGGAAACTGCATATCGAATTTCACTCTTTTACATACCTAAATACCACATAGATCACCTGGTCCCCTCTAACTCCCACCTCCTTAACTCCGACCCCAGTGGGCAATCAAAACCAAACTAAATAGTTAAGTATGACATACCTAAGGTAAGCTACGTTCCGAGTTTCAAACTTCTACGTCAAAAACTGTGGTAAATATGAAGGGGACGGACAGACGGACAGAAAAATAGACATTGTGAAACCAATAAGTGCTCCGCTACTTAATAATGCACTTCTAATAACAATATCTTGAAGAATAACGGAAATAAATCGAAGGTATCTGGAAAGTAGTCCATTGCATAGAACCGAAGTACAAGGCGTTATGTGGCAATGACTGTCAGAAAAACAATAGCAGATGGAAGAACAAACTCTAAATGAGATCAACAAATAACTCACGTAGATGCAACATCGCAGAACAGAGCATGGTTACTAAAAAAAAAAAATTCCGTATATGACTCCCCTACTAAGAAGATTGGTAATGATATTATTACTCTTAAACCAAAGCCAACTAGAAAGACAGCCCGGGGTACTGAAAAGTCACAAGATCCAAGTAGATCGAGCAACAACCCAATATTCATTGTTTCCAACAAACGAAAAAACACTGATTGTTGAAATCCAAGATGGTAAAGAAATCTCTGATTAAAGATTAGGTTGGATCCTCATCACCAAGAGACCACATATCTTCCATAAGCTGCTGATTTCGACCATGTGAAGTTTATAATTTTTATAGAATAAAACAATCGAGAACTTATTACCTAATGTTCATCTTAAGTAATAGTTAAATCTTCATTTGCAATATTAACCAAAGTCATTAAGAAACGCATTTCGATTAGAGATCATCTTTAGTGTGAATGAACACTTAAAATAGTTCAACAATTTCCTATTAAAATGCATTGTTGAGACTAATGAATAGGTTAAGGGCTTTAGGCAACATCATTTATACGGGGCCATTATTAATCGTATTTCTACCAATAATAACACTAAATTTGGCCTTTTGATGTAACAGTGCGCAGGCCTTCTTTATCTACGTGGTGTTACCTTAGGTCCCTTATGCACTGCCAGCAACCTGAAAATGGGAAACCAAAGATGAGAGACCAATTGGGCAACCAAGCAGAAAAAATAGAAACATTGATATGAAATTGTGATTACAATTTATAAATATCACTTCCAACGCAATAAAAAAACAAAAATACTAGGGAGTGTTCTTCCCTAGACTTTCTCGTATTCAAACGGTGCACGATAGAGCAAAAACTGTAGAAATAAAATTCCCCTGAAATGGGCTAATTTGTAAAAAGAATCAGATTTGGTTCAAACCGGACCACGGGTAAACCTTATTTTTCAGATATTTTAATTAAACAACACTTGGATAAATTTTAATTGTTTACTTTTGTTGCTTCACTTGCTTCACTTCAAGCAAAAATGTTGAGTAGGTGTTCAGGTAAACTACCCCATTTTCCTGTGCGATTGGACTAAAATTTCATATCTAATTGTCTTTATTCATTATAAAGTTATATATACAGGGTGTTTCATAATTGGTGTCCCGTCTTGTCTACATTAGCTAGCCATACCTTTCAGTTTACCCACTCGATAAAGGGCAGGGGATGAGGTTTTTTTCACCGGGTTTTTTGCTAAACCCACATTTTACATGATGCTCTACAACTTTCTAAATAACACATGGGGTCTAACCCCTACCCCTACAAAATTAAAATTTTCAAAATTTACCTTCACCCCCAGAGACGCGAAATGTTTTTATTCTGAATTAGGGGACATTAAAACCAAATAATCAATATTCATTTTTCCCCCACCTGTTCCCCTTGAGCCGTTATTTGGACCTAAAGACGAGACAGCAATTATGAAACACCCTGTATATACACTAACTTTTATTTGTTTAGGGACCGTTTACAAACCACGTGGTCAATTTGGGAAAAGGGGGAAGGGCAGAATTTGACCACTTATGACCACAAACGGGAGGGGGATCAAGCCATGACCACGTGGTCAATTTAATTTTAAAATCATTCAAGATTCAAGATTCTGCATGATTTTAAGGGGATTCTAATTTCTCTGATCACGTAATTTTTAGGGGGGGGGAATTCAGATATCACCACCAACTTGTTGTGAAGAAATTCCTGGCGAAAAACAACATGGCAACGGTCCCCCACCCTCGCTACTGCCCTGACCACCTCCCTGGAACTTCTACATCTTCCCTAAAATAAAAGGGCGACGTTTTGATTCCATTGAAGATATCCAAGTGGAATAGCAACTGGTCTTCGGACTTCCAGGAGTGCTTCCAAAAAAGGAAAATCGCTGGGATCGTTGCGTACGTGCCGGAGTGACTACTTTGAAGGTGGCAGCGGAAATTAGGGTGTAAGGTACGTTTTCTGCTTTTTACAAGAAAATTCTCGGAAATTTTGGATAGCACCTCTTATATAGAGCAATTTAAATTTAAACATATTTAACATTATTTTTGATAAATTATAATTTATCAATTTATCAATAAATAATTATTTATGTATAGTGATTTTTGTTTTCCGATCTTTTTAATTAAATTTTGTCAGCAAGTTAATTTTATGATTGCTTGATTTCAGTCCAAGTCCCTTTATTATTTTATTTTAATCTTTAGAATTTTTTTGAGAGTTCATTGTAATTCATTAATTAAAATTTACATCAATTCTTGTCAAATTTAAATTCTTATCAAACTATACATTTTTTATTAGAAATTTTGTATAGAGGTTGAAATGGTTACATATTAGTTAATATTCCAATGTTGCTTTTTTTGCCGGCAGTTTATCATATAATTCCTAGTTGTTGTTGTTTTTTTTTTTTTGAACAGAATTGCTTTACCATAATTCGTTTGTTTGTTTGAAGATCGACTCTTACTGCCTAGACGACCGACATCCATAAATCTTGGAAAAGTAATCTGTAGCTCGCATTTCAGGTTATTGATGCTACATTTGGCTTCACCAACACACGAAGAGAGAAAATCCCGGAAGACGTGGGATGAACTGTAGGTGTTTCTAATGTTTAAACAGCCTACACTGATTTCGACCTTAAAAACCCCTGGTTACCTAAGCTTTGATACATCGTAAGCTAGCATAAATAAAATTAAAAGTGTGTACCTAGCAACTTTTACAAGAAAATTATTGAAGTGAAAAGAATATAGGACGATTTTGAAATTTTTTGAAATCATCAGAAAATCAAAGCGACGATGCAATGCAGCTGACTTTGCTAACGCAACCATTTCATAATCGCGATGTTATATTTGTCATTAAATATCAGAAATTCCGGTCGATAGCTACGATATTTAAGTCTAAAATCAGTAAAAAAAAATATATTTATGCTAGAAATGAAGCTTGTTTCGTCCAGTCACAACAAAATTAGTCTTCAAAAAATATATGTGATTCAAAATGACGAATAGGGAATTTGTTGATACACTTAGAAATATAATAGTAAGATTAAGGGAACCTGTATTATGAAACTCTACTCTTACGTGTCAAATATAAAACAACAACTGCCAAATGCTTTTTTATTTTGATATGTGCCCTTATATCATTGATCATCAACAATCAAACAGTTGTATCTCATTTCTTTGCGACTTTGTTTTTCAACAGTTCAAGTAAACAAGCTAGAAGTGATAAAAGCTTTCGTATTGATTTCCTCTAATTTTGCTTTGGTGGACTGCGCGTTAAAAATAATTTTTTGAATAAGAACAAATAAGCTTAATTATGTTCTGGGCGATTCACTTTATTATGCTTCTGAATTTATTCGATTTCTGTTTTGGTCATTTGGCCTTTAAGTTTTCCACGGGAGCAAGTCATTCTTTCTCTCTCTCTCTCTCTCTCTCGTTCTCGTTCTCCAAAGTTAGCGTTCGATGTCGATCTCCGTTGGTTTTTGCGCTTTTCTCTTCTGCTTTAGCACGAAAGAAACATGGAAGAGATTGTCGTGTTGCAAAGATTCGAAAGTTTCATTCGTTCAGAGTGAAGGGCAGAAAGAGACAAGAGAGAAAGATAGAAGGAGGAGAAGGTGGGGGTGGAATGGGGCTACAAGATAGAAGAAAATGGGGGAGGAGGTGGAATTAAAAGGGATTGGACCTCGCGTTGCTCATTGTCTTTGTGGTTGTGATTGCAGCAGTCAAGTGGACAGTGTTTGCACGAGAAACCCCATCGTAAGAAACGTGCGGCCGAGGGTGTTGCGTTACTTGCGGCACTGGCGATGCCCACCGTGACCCTCTAGTCGTCTCAGACAGTGAACTTAATTGCCAAGCACACGAGCAGCCTGGATTTGATTCTCAGTGCCACCTCTGTGCTTCCACCACCCAGCCACCCCTCTCACACACACACTCTCTTTTACTTTTCCTCCTCCTCCTCCACCACGGTCACAATCGTCCGGGAAAAGGGCCCTCTCCTCCTCCTCCTCCTCGTTCAATTTGACTCGGCGTGGCTCCTTGGCTGACATAAACTGGGGCATTAGAGTCGGCGTGAGTGAGGAGCGCGCCGGGGACGCCCATGGTCTCGACGCTCGGAGCCTCGCACTCGAAGCATTTTTAATTTGTCGACCGCTATTTTGTCTCTTATCTTTACACGCCTTAGCACAGAAACAATTAGCAGCGACGGATGACGGGGGAGGTTATGACGGCGCGAGGATGTGATAAGATGCCGCGCGCAACATACGCAAAACAGCGTCCGTGTCACGCCGTGAACTTCCCGGCTTAAATCACAGTTTATTAATTCCCAGACATTTCTGGCATCAAGCCGATCGTTGCCGCGGCAACGCACAGAGACATCTGTTGGGAGTGTCTGCGGAACACGGACGAAAATGTTGCTTTTTCTCTCCTCTTTCTCCTCCTCGTTTTGTCGTCTTGTTTCGCTCTCTTCACTTTTACCCCCGTACCCCCACATCTCCCTCCTTCTCTTTGGAAGAAGAAGCCGCGCTGAACAAGGAACCGACCTCACTCTCAAGATAATGACAGAGTCTCTTCAACCGAACAATTTCATCCACAATACACCTTTCGCCCTCTTCACCTTGCCTTATACACGATTAGAATTCATCACCAATTGCAGCATTTTCCGGGTTTTTCCTATTCAAAAAAAAGTTTAGTTTTTATTGCCAATATGGTAATCTATTCATAACATATACACCATGTGGAACAAAAGTCGCTGAACATAGGCTGTGTCCGTATTTCATAAACATACACCTGGTATCAATCCATTAATTGTATTTTTACCATACAGTAAAAAATTGATTAAACAATTACTGCCAGACAGAGGTAAAACACTCCGCAATCTCAGGCATCAATATCGTATAAGTGTTAAGCAAAAAATCAAAACAATTTTTCCTGAAAGCATTATTCAGTTATTTATCGATATGCTTTCCGATCTTTATGCGAGGAACGTTTGATAAGTAAGGTTAAAATGGCACATAAACATATTTTGGAAAAATAATTTTTTATTTTTCAACACAGTATCCATTTAGAGGCTTACATTTGTTCTAATGAGTTTCCAATTTTTTCATCTCTTCTGAAAGGTAGCATTCGTCAAAGTCTGCAAAATATTCGTTAACGGCGGTGATAATTATTATTATTTTTATGACTGTTTATCCTAAAGAGCATTCAAGCAAAAAGGGGGTGGCGTTTTAATTGCGCATTCTCGATTGTACCGAACTCATCTTAACTCATCATTTGATAAGAATTTTTCCTGCCGAGTCAAATTTTCAAGTGTGGAAACAAGATGAAGTCACATGGGGCCAAGTCCGATATGATGGTGGAATAAATTGGATAACAGGGTAGATAAGGAATTAACTGGAAGCCTAATTCGTGCAGTTTTGCCATTGCGATCATTGATTTGGGTGATGGTGGAATAAAATCTTTTTTGTGGTAACTATCAGGGTCGTAAAAATGAAAACGAAAATTTGTGTGGGAAAAAAAGAAGACGTGTAGGATCGTATAGTCTTTGTTTTCAACAACTGCGAAATCCTACATGCAAATTAAACAATAGGTTGCAAGTGTTGCATCACGTGAGAAAGAACGATAGCTCACGCTTCGAAGCTCTGCGAGTGATCGCTTCGTCCAAACAACAAAATGGAGTCAACGAAACAGGAACAGAGAGCAGTAATTCGTCTTTTGACGCGTGCAGGAGTTTCAGTTTCTGAAATTCATCATCGTATGCAGAACATCTATGGAAATGACTACCTACATTCACTCGTGTTTGGGCATGGAGCATGAGGTTTTTGGAGGGACGGTCATCATTGCAAGATGATCAACGACCTGGACAAGCAAACTGCACCATCACGGATGATTCCAAAGACAAAATTGACGCTGTCTTAAGAAGAGTGACAAACAATCGATGTCGTGGTGGCTAAAACGGCCTTAGTCGTGGAACTGTTCACTCCATTATCAGGAACATCTGCACTACAGAAAAACCTGTGCACAATGGGTCCCGCATCATTTGACATCAGAACAACGTGGAGTTCGAATGGCCACGTCCCTGCAACATTTGACTCGCTATGAACAGGAAGGAGAGAGTTTTCTCGACAGAATCGTTACAGGGGATGAAACTTGATGCTTTCATTTCCAGCCCGAAAGCAAACGTCAAAGTCGCCAATGGAAGCATTATGGGTCACCAATCCTGAAAAAATCAAAAGCAATCGCAAACAGCACGGTGAAGGTGATGTTGACCGTGTTTTTTGATCGCAAAGGCCCGATTTTACTGGACTTCCTTGAAAAAGGCACCACAGTTAACGCAGCACGATATGAGGAAACATTGAAGGCACTGCGCGCGCCATCAAATGGAAGCGTCCTGGACTTCTTACAGAAGGAGTGCTTCTTCTCCACGACAATGCGCGTCCTCACACCTCGAAAGCAATGGTAGACCTCATCAAAAGTTCAACTGGGAAGCAATGCAGCGTCCACCTTACAGCCCTGACTTATCCCCATGTGACTTTCACGTGTTTGGGGGTCTTAAGAAACATCTGAAAGTCGGACGATGAAGTGAAGGAAGAGGTTTTGGAATGGTTCCACACGCAACCGAAAGACTTCTTCCATAAAGGAATTACACGCCTTGTTACACATTGGGATAAATGCCTTAACGCATTTGGAGAGTAGTTTTAAATCCCTTGTATACACTTTGGATAAAATAAATAATTTTCGTTTTTATTTGTACGACCCTTATAGTAACTATGATAACTTATTGCTCGCTTCAACCAAATGTAGCACGCGATCTAGACGTGGATTCTGGCTGAAATTTGGCACCAGTAGTTTGAAGAGTTGCACGTGGCAACCATCCGTGAAAAAAATAATTTTTGCAATTTACCTTACTTATCAAAAGATCCTCGTACAAACACTGGTCATTGAATTAGAACCATCTACTCATTGAGGAAGTCTGGTAGAAACTTCTCTACAAAATCCGGGAAAAAACTTCTTTGTGACGACAGTTCTCTTTAGGAAACTCACAATAGTCCAATACAAATATTAGAAAAACATAAATTTAAAAACAAAAAAACATAAAAACATAACATACGTTTTCGAGCCCTTTTTGGTTTTCTTTTTATCTGGATAGATTATCAGATTTTTGTGTAAATTGGAATTACTTTCTTTGATTTTATAATGCATACATCAAATTCCATCGTTAACTATCATGTGGTGGACATCAAATTTTTCATCTTTGTGACTGTCGAGATGTGTGGCAGATGTGAAGTGTGAATCACCAGGAGAGGGATTCACTCACATTTAATTTTTTTATAATTTGTACGCATTTAAACTTCTCATTTATACGTATAATTTCCTTAATTCTCTTAGCAGATTTGTTGGAAGAGGATCTTGATGTCGGATATGTCGTTACAACATGTCCGATTAAAACTCTGTGCCACTGTTGCAGACAATGAGTGATATAAAATCATTCGGAATTGCTTTTTCTTTATTTACTGCGATTCCGTCACCCAGTTTTTAATAGTGTTTTGAATAATTTTGATTATAATTCTAATAAAGGCCAACCTAGTAAAATTATTACGTGCTATATCTGACCCCAATCCCAATGCTCGTTCTACAATTTTTTTTACTCTTTGAATTTAAGAATGTAAAAACAAATCCTATATCTAATCATTTTCCTAAGTGGTACGATTCAAGTTTGGAACGGATTATCTTTAAATTTGCGTATTAGCATTTTTAAATTCCATAAACTTTTAACAAAACAGGTTTTAAACAGGTCATTAATCTTATTAAAGCTCATCTTTTACCTAAACAAAAAAGTTGATTTTATTATTCCTTTGGTTTGCAAATAAAAGAAATAAAAACCTCTTGAGAATGCGTGATACTACATTGCCATAACGATGTTAATTAAAAGTACCATTGCTGTATTCGCGAAGTCCCTCGCTCCGGCGCTAATTTTTTTCGAATTTTTTTATTTTGACTTTTGATTCCGATAGAACATCAAAAAGTGAGTAAAAGTTATAATATGCGCACATGTTTCTATCATTTTTACTTACTTTTTAATGCTCTATCCGAATCTGAAGTCAAAATAAAAAAAATTAAGAAAAAACTAGCAACAGAACGACCGAGTTCGCAATTTAGAAACCATGTAAAAAATAAAAAATAAAAATAATTAAATACGAAAAAACTTAGTTCTCTGTGTATTTATGGTATATCCGTCGCCTATTACGGGTACATAAAAAATTGGGAGAGAGTTTAAAATGTAGCTAATCATCTGTAGATGTGCTTTTTGATAATTTTGGAATTTTAAAAAAACTTATTTTAGGTCAAATATGAATTAACCTGAAACTGAATGGTTATTACATAAGTATGGAACAAAACATGACATTGTTTGACAAATTGTTAAGACTGAGAAACAATGGCAACTCCCAGGCGTGCATTTTGTTGGAAATATTTGTTATTGCCTGTCTAACAAAGAAAGACTGGGCATATCCAATTAAATTCTATGTTTAATTGTTAGACGTTGTTAATTTTGCTATGCAACAGTATCTAACAATTGAAATCGGAAATTTAACTGGACATGCCCAATCAAACTTTCGTTGGATATATTATAACAAAGTTTTTAGTTTACCAAAGTGAGCATGTTACGAGGGCATATTGAAAAGTAATGCCCCCATGGCTGTAACTTTTTTATTTTTTAACCGATTTTCAAAATTCTTTTTGTATCTGATACTTACATTTGTCCTCTATATAATGCACTATTCACTTTACGACGTAGTCCCCATCCCTTTCCACGCATTGCGCCAACGCGTGACTAGTCGGGTGAACCCGTCGGAGAGGAATTCCGGGGTTTTTGTCGACACCAGGACCGAACGGCAGGTTTCACCTCGTCGTCAGAACGCAACTCATGGCCTTTAAGGTGCTCTTTCCTCTGTGGGAAGTGGTGAAAGTCGCAAGGTGCAAATTCTTTCATTTTTGAACTGCAGTTTTTCATCTTTGAATTGCAGACGCTGCAACCCCCTTTGATGTGTGGCGATCGTGTGCGGACGGGCGTTATCGTGCTGCAGAAGAGGATCCAAAGCTGCCATTCAATCCTCGTGTCAATGACAACCCCGGAATTCCTCTCCGACGGGTTTACCCAACTAGTCCACGCGTTCGTGTAATGCGTGGAAAGGAATGGGGACTATGTCGAAAAGTGAATAGTCCATTGCATAGAGGACAAATGTAAGTATCAGATACAAAAAGAATTTTGAAAATCGGTTAAAAAAATAAAAAAGTTACAGCCATGGAGGCATTACTTTTCAATATGCCCTCGTACTTTCTCTATCGCTAAGTAGCAGATTTAACGTGTGAGGAACAAGTAATAGATTATTGGCATTCGATAATTGTTATTCATAATTGGTAAGGGATCTGGTTCGAGATTTTAAATATATGGGAAAGAGTTTTATGTGACTGTTGAAAAGGTTTCTGTTGGAACAAGTTTGTACTTATGTAAAGATCTGTCCGTTGTCGAATTCTTCATCCACTCTTTCACGAAACGATTTGGCTGTGCCGGATCATTAATATCGCACCTAATAAATGACACTTCCAAAGACTGAAATGTTAAAACGATTACAAATCTGCGTAATTGATACATATCTTCTATGGATTAGGTCGTTCTGATAACTTTATTAACTTAAATCGAATTAAATTAAGTTAAAGCTAAATTAAATCTAATAAGAAAGAATCTACAATAGCATAGACACCGTCGACCAACGGATAATAGCATAGGCGAGTTTCGCTATATGAGTTTATTTAAAGATTATTGTCAACTCTTTAATTGAAAGTAATTTTTAAGACGTTTCATTAAATAAACAGTTGTGCAATGAGGCTTCTGGCGTGATTACTGAAAGATAAAGTTCTATAAAAAATACATGTCCGAGATTTTCTGTGGCCAAGAGAGTACTTGCTATTTTTAAAAGTTTAGTTTTTACGGATTTAACGTCATTTCGTGATTAGCCTGGCAAGTTCTGAGTGCTGAGATATCATTATGAATTTCCTTTTCAGTAGATTCCGATCATTGGTATTGTACAGGGTGGGCCAAAAGTCTGTTACCACCCATACAATTTCAAAACGAGTGGAGATAAAACAAATCTGTTGCAGGCGCATATAGGAAGTTACGTAGGGGCTGAACAATGCTGGTGTCAAGTTTGACCTTGGACCTCGAATTTTGCACCTTGCAACTTTGCCGTCGTTACAAGTAAACACCACTTGCAGTTGTAGAGCTCAAAACATTGATTTTAAAACAAAAAAAAATTAAAAATAAGCGTAAAAATAAACCCACTACGACAAAATAAAATTTCAGTGCTCAAGTCACATTTGTCAATGAATGAAGTGCTCAATGGTGTCCTTCTGCAGCAATGCATAACTGTGCACGGTATTTCACAGATCCCATCATTTGTAACATCATAATGAGTATTAACATCTGTACAAGCTATTTGAATTTGTTGTTTCAAATCATTTACTGATGCTTGTACAGTGGCATACACCTTGAGCACAAAAAGTTCATTTTGTTGTAATGGGTTTATTTTTACGCTTAATTTAAATCTCTTTTTTTTATTTATTTTTTTAAATCAGCGTTTTGAGCTCTACAACTGTTCAATTGGAAATTTTTTCTACCTGTAACGGTTGCAAAGTTACAAGGTGCAAGGTGCAAAATTCGAGTTCAAAGGTCAAATTTGACACTACCATTGTGTAGCCCTTACCTAATTTCCTATATGTTGCCTGCAACAAATTTTTGAAATTGTATTGGTGGTAACAGACTTTGGCCCACCCTGTAGATGTGAATATAAAAATATCGTCTACGTAGGCTCTAAGCTCAAACATTGAAGAGGTTGGTTGGTTTGTTTGGTATTAACGTCCTTTTCAACTGCTATGGTCATTTCAGGACGGCGTTATAGGGGTCGCAAATTTTGCCTTGCAAGGGTTCTTTAACGTGCAGGCGGCAAACGACTGCACGGACCAACGGCTTTACTTCCCTGTTTTTCAGTGGTCCCTGCTTCGAATCCACGTTATGGAAATTCTCCTTTCGTTTTTCATCTTACATGTTAATAGTTTAGTTGGTTTACCAGAAATTAAAGGTAAATCAAGATTAGAAAGGCAGGTCATTTTCAAGATTTAGTGACTTTATCGATATTACATTACAACGCGGCCTATAATACAATTCTTGCCTTATAAGAAACTGCAGCAGAGTGACTTTGCATATAAATGTAAGTACGTTTTGCAAGAAGGCTATGATGTTGAACGTTTTGCAAGCACAAGATGTTCTGTAAGCAGGTGTTGTCGTTAGGTGTTCGCTCCTTGCACACGCTTTAATAATTTACGTGACTACGAATTCGATGCTTCCCTCGATTTCATATTTTTACGTCCAAAAGTTTGCCCAAAAAATAAACTAAAATATAAAAACAAGGTCGAACAACGAAAGTAAATATTGGCAGCAAAGAAATAGTATACGTGTAGTAAACATTCCTCTTCGATTATTTTTCCCTGCCTTCTTTTTTGAAGTGTTTTACTTTATGTTGTTGTTGGTAAGGTTGTGGGGTTTTTTTTTTTTGGAAGGGAAGGGTCGTTGCATTTCTTCTGTGATGTCGTTTTTTGTCGCGTGATTTAAGTGGAACCTCGACGTCCGCCGAAGAAGCGATCGCCCTTTTCTTTTCAGCCGAAGACGCTCTCATTGTTTCGTTGCTGATCGACGGTCGGTTCCCCTTCTATTGGGCTTGAACCAGAGAAGAGTCACGTGGCCGCCAGGTATAAGATCTGTCGCAAGGAACCAAAGTCACACTGAGCTCTACATAAATATTAAGCCTATCTCCAAAAGCTTCATTGTCGAATGGCGTCCGCACTACTTTATAGCGCGGAACGACCCGTCAGAGGCGAGCCGATTTACGGTCCTCGTGGCTGTCATAGGCGGCAGGATCCCGGGAAATTAATTGCTTCCCAACCAAGAGATCTCAACAATCTAAGAGCGCGGGATGACCCTTTGATCCAGACGCGCCCATAAACTGTGGATCCTGCGACGGCAATCCCATCCACTTGCACAAAGTTACGTGGAGTTGCGGGGGAGGGAAGAGGGTCCCCCGACGCCTCCAACAGACGGACTCCACCAACGCACACAGAAGAAGAAGAAGAAGAAAAAAACTTGAAGGCAAAAAAAAGGAAAAAAATCCCAATCGCTTGATAGAAGTGGCCATTGTCAAGACGGCTGCGGATTCCTGGCCAGATATTGTGCACTGGACCACGTGATTTACTTGGATATGAAGCGAGCTGATCTATGGCAGACAACGCTGACGCGCTCCATTGCCTCCTCGCCTGCCTGCCGTCCCACCAGGCGGCGCTCCTCGTCTTGTCCCCTACCCCCACCGCCAACTCTACCCTCCTTCGTCCTCCGCTGCTACCCATCTCTTATACAGTAGAAAAAAATTCCTTTCGCTTCTCCATCCACGCTTTTTAACATAAGAACAAAATTTTTCCCGTCCTGACATACTCCTTCAATGAATTTTTCGTTAGCAATTTAGCGCTTATTACGTACAATCACTTCAAAAAGAAACCCTCTCATCAGCTTACTCGTTCATTACCCAAAGTAATAGCATTAGCGCCTTAATCTCGGGCTTTCATTTTCTATTTTAAAACGAAAGAGAGATGAGCGAAAATGAAAAGATGCCGGATGCTGTCACCATGGCAACGAGCACTTGTGTGTCGAAGAAGTGGCCGAAGCCCTTTCGGACACTCTCAAAGAGGAGAGCGCCAGCCGAGGCGGATTTCACAATACACAAAACACGTTGACGGAACTTAAGAAGAATGACCAGGCCCTCCTTTCCCACCTACGACCAGGGTTAGAAACACTCCTTTTTCCCTCGCTATAAGAAATTTTTATCAGACTTCTCCAGAAACGGCATAACTCTGCGTTTTTAATTGTAATCCTCCCACTCGGGCGAGAGGCGAGCATCCTTTCTGCCAAAATGCAAAGAGTTGATTTGCGTTGAGGGAGGAGACGGCTGGAAACGGTTTCGTTTTATCGGTTCAATGGAGTTCTGATCGAGATAGAAGAACAAAAAAAAAACGAGAGAAAGTCAAACTAAAATAACGTCCGAAAACAATGCAAATGTACGGCCGGCTATCGGAGGGGTCGGCAAAGAGGGAACACTCTCTTTTATCATTAATAAATTGCTGATTTCTGGGTGATAATTGGAAATTTATCACTCACGAATAGCAATAATCGCAACAGTATTTCATAATAAGCATTTCGTTTATCAGCTGGAAAGGGACGTTTACTGCCGGGCCGCTCAAAGTCAGGTGGGAGAAAAAGGCGGGAACGTCCCGTCCATTTGGAGAGGTGTTGAGGTATGTTTCATCAGCCAATCAGCGTCGGCAACCAGGTCGAACGGTAAATTTACGTGGAGCAGGTCGCCACTAAATGGACCGTTGAATGAACTCAGGTGCTAACTCCGTATTCAAACAAATCAATCAATGGACACAAACAGAGGCGAAGAAAAGCGCCGCCCCGAAACGAATTTCAACGGCTTCTACTACAACAGAGGGGAAGAGGTGAGGGGGGGGGGAGGGCTTTGGAAAGCCAATAATAGTCATCAGGTTGATTTGTGTGATTTCTTAATATTAACCAAATCTTTACAGGTAACTATTTGAGGGCAGCGCTCTTTGACTATTCGAGTGAAGGCAAATTTCTGCAGTCGTTCGCTGAAAGTTTTAACTGAATGGTGTTTGCTTAATAAAGTCGGAAAATTCCAATAACCCTTGTAACTTTTCCGTTTTCTTTATCAATTTGTCACCGGCGTTATCAATTTGTCTTAAGAATTTCATTTTCCAATGAAGCGACAAATATTTGATTCACCACACTTCTCAAGCAACGGAAGTCAATGATGATGATGGATAGAAAGAAAGAAATCAGAACCTATTTTAATTCATTTAATTTTTAAAGTGAAAAAAGTACCCCTTCGAATATCAAATCATTTATTTAAAAAAGTTTTTAATTTATGCTAAATTATCTAAACTTAAGCAGAAGCTGGGATCAAAGGAATTTATTTTTTAATCGTTCTGAGCTGCATGATAACCGAAAGCAATTTGGTCTTCTTCCGTATGTTAACCTAATTGAACTTACTATCGTTTGGAAAGGACAGGTGCCTCTTTAAGCTCTAATGGGAAATTTGCGGTTACAATAACATTACAATAAACAGAAATATTTTAACATACCCAGAAAAAAAAACGGTAAACTTTTTATTAAGTTATTGAAATGATCACCAGAGTTCATATCAATTAACATTAGAACACTTAAATAACGTTCTACATCTATTTAAAAAGTTTATAGTGCTCATTTGAACAGTGTGAATTGTTTCCTCCATTATAGGAGGCGTGTTCCGGCCGATTTCTATGAGATGAAACTCAAAAGCTAATCGTACGATTTCGATTAGTCCCTTAATATACTAGGGACGTTCAAATTCGGCCTGGACATTATTTTTTGTAAGATTTCATTGTTGTAAAAATCTAAACTTTCATTCTTGGGATGGCAACTACCGCCTGTCATGCAAATGCAGCACCACGCATCCGGCTGCCATGAGAACCGATTGTTTGTATAAACAAAATGGCGGACAGCGATGTGTCGCCCAAAGTAAAACAACGAATAATCATCAAGTTTCTCCACAACGAAGGTGTGAAAGCATCTGAAATTTATCAGAACCATTCATCTGAAGTGTGGAGACCATTCATCCACGATAAGCTGATATTCAGCAAGATCTGTGCCAGTTGGGTCGCTAAGCAACTCTCCGAAGATCACAAAATCACCCGGGTGGAAATCTGTTCCATGCTGCTGCAGCGGTAGGACAGGGAAAGTGACAGCTTCTTAAGGCGTGTTGTGACCACTGACGAGGCATGGATTCATCACCATACTCCTGAAAACAAGCGTGTGGACGTGGAGTGGCGACACACTGACTCACCACGACCCAAGAAATATAAGACGACACCGTCGGCAACGATAGTGATGGCGACTGTATTCTCGGACATTAAGGGTACCATTCATGTCGATTTTCTGGAAGAACGTCGAACCATAAATGCACTCTACTTCTGTGACATTTTGAGGACGTCCCTATGACATTTTGAGGACGTCCCTGTGACATTTTGAGGACTCTTTGCCAGTGGTGTTTGTTTTCTGCAAGACAATGCCAGACCACACACAGCAAACTGACTATGGACACACTGACGAAACTCCAATGGGACATCTTACCACGTCCTCCATACAGCCCAGATCTCTCACCTTAAGACTATCACCTTTTTGGACCATTGAAAGAGTTCTTGGAAGGGCAGAGGTTCGGCTTCAATGAGGAAGTGAAAAAGGCTGTCCTGACGTGCTTTCGACATCAGCCTGAAGATTTCTA
>JAHWFO010115931.1:0-15571 GCA_023313115.1 Rhysida immarginata
GGCTGTGTGGGAGAAAGCTCGGATGTACAAGAAGGCAGAGTGTCTGTCTTGGGGCGATGGTTGGGCCCTGCCACACGCTCTTTAGTTAAAGAGAGATGGTACAGAAGGAACGGCAATACCAAGTAGCAGCCACTGGAACCATAAAAAGCCGAAGGGTTCTGGTAAGGCTTGGCTGCCTTGGCAGTTGTTTCTGGGTTGGCATGGGTTTGCGCGACGGCTCTCGAGCCGGCTGCTCTCCTCCCTAGATTTCTTTTTATCTTTAAGCACGGGTACCTATCCCGATGACCGCGTCGTTCTGGCCATGCACGCGCAATATCGCAACGTCCTGCGAAAGCGTGTGGGGACGACTGCCAGTTTTCCCATAGCGTGAGTGTTCCCTGCTAGCGACTGACGCAGAGGTACCGTCTCGTTACTTGTCTGTGGGAGAAGGTGGGCAAAGGGCTTTTGCATGTAGATTCTGAAAGCTACTTCTGCCTTCCCCGCGAGATTTTCACATTTAGTGAGACAGTCACAAGGCTATGCCCTACTGGTCGCTCGAAATTGGCACAGCGAAGCAGCTCGCCTTGAAGGGTTACTGCCTTGGGTGCCAGCCAGTAGGGAGTGAGGTTTAAACAGCTTCGGTTGCAGTTCTGCCAACTATGCAGAAGCCAGAGTGTGGCCGCCACAAACGGAAGGGCGACTGCTGCTATCCCATCCACTTTTGACAAGCGCTTAGTGTCTATAAACGCTGAGGAAAAGCATCTAGTGGAGGTCTGTGGGACGCAGTCATTACCTTCCTTGGCCCCGCATGCAAAGCGCTTTGGGCACTTTGGTTTGTTCTGCGCGGAAGCACAGCGATAGGGCTGCCCGGCACCCTTTCTCAAACCTCGGTTAAATATATTTTCTGCCAACCGAGAGGATTCCCATGGCCGGTTGGAATCCAGCTAGACCAGAATCTAGGTTGTTTAAGGGTCCATGTTGGTTTGAGCCGGCCAGGTGGCCGAGAGGACTAGGGCGTAGGCTTTCTAGTACTCGAGTCCGCCTGGTCGTGGGTTCGAATCCCGCCGTGGGCATGGATGTTTGTGTTTGTCCCGGGCTGCGTACTGTTATAACTTGTGTAAAAGGCGCAAAATGACCTTAGTAGTCGACGCCAAGTTTCTAATAAACCAACCATGTTGGTTTGTAGATGCGTCTACGGCAATGGACTGCTCGTGAACGAAAGAGACTATTTTTGTTTAATACAACTCCAAGCGGTGGATTACTCGGCTCGTGCGTCGATCACAGCCAACTGCGTGAAATAATGTGAATTGCAGGACACATTGAACATCGACATTTCGAACGCACATTGCGGCCCTGGGTTTCTCCCGGGGCCACGCCTGTCTGGGGGTCGGTAAATTTGTACTCGCGGGTCTGACATGTAAGCCAGGAAGACCCTGTGTCTCGTTGGAGAACGTCTTTCCTCACTGAGGAAGAGATGCCTCCAGCTAGAAATATATTGAAGGTGCAAAGCCTGAAAATTGGTGGCTGGCTCGTGGAGAGAGAGTGTTTGAATGCCGCGAAAAAGTAGAGGATGGCAGGGCTCCAGAGAGAGCACTTAGGCCTGACTCTTAGTCCGTCTGCGGTCCTCTTGTCATCTCTTTGCTTCTTGAGCTCCCGTCCGCGCACTGTGTTGTGGATTTTCTATGACGTGCGTTGTGAAGGGCGTGGTGCTTTGGTCTGAAAACTGGGCAAGGGAAAATGAGGCTGCCTCTTGTGTCCATGCCATCACTAGAAATCAATTCGACCTCAGATCAGACGAGATAAACCGCTGAATTTAAGCATATAAGTAAGCGGAGGAAATGAAACTAACGAGGATTCCCCTAGTAATGGCGAGTGAATGGGGAAGAGCCCAGCGCCGAAGCCCTCGTCTCTATTGGACGACGGGCAATGTGGTGTTTGGGAGGAGCTTCTCGCGGCAGATCGCGGAAGCCTAAGTCCCCCTGACCGGGCCACTGCCCATGGCGGGTGTAAGGCCCGTTTGGCTTCTCGTTGTGTCTGCCGGATGGCTCTCTCCCTGGAGTCGGGTTGCTTGGGAGTGCAGCCCTAAGTGAATGGTAAACTCCACCAAAGGCTAAATACTTCCACGAGACTGATAGCAAACAAGTACCGTGAGGGAAAGTTGCAAAGAACTTTGAAGAGAGAGTTCAAGAGTATGTTAAACAGCTCGGAGGCAAATGGGTGGGCCCTCGAAGGTCGAACGGGGGGATTCAACCCGTCCATAGATTGTCGCGCGTCACGGATGGCGGGGTTTGGACTGGAGGGTTCGCCCTCCTGCTCCTCCCAAACGAATCTGTAAGTGACCGGTCCGTGGCGCAAGCCTAGCAGCGACAGCGGGCGGGAGCACTTCACCCTCAGTAGGACGCCGCGACCGGTCGGGTTGCCCGTAAAAAGGCGGTCTTGCAGCAGGACAACAGCAGGTATCCGTTGCCGACGAGATCTTTCCTCTCGGGGAAAAACGTCAGTCGGAGTTACAGCCAGTCCCTGCTTTGGCCGCTGCCCGACCGAGGCCTCGCGCACCCGCACTTGATGTGCGGTACGTCCACCCGGCAGGTCGAGCTGCCAGGTACCGATCGACCCTGGTCTGGCGGTCGGCTGTCCTGTTGGCTCACTGGTGGTCGGGCTTTGCTGCTCCCGTGGCGGCGCTTGCGGTCGGCGGCGAGTAGGTCGGTCGCCCCCCCGATCCGTCTTGAAACACGGACCAGGGAGTCTAACACTTGTGCGAGTCACAGGGTTACTCGCAAAGCATTACGAAACCCTAAGGCGCAATGAAAGTGAAGGTCAGGATTCGCACTGACTGAGGCAGGATCCGTCCGGGTGAGTGAAGCTCTTCTTCCTTTTGCGGATGCAATCCCCGCGGGGGAGCTCAGCGGCGCACTGCCGGCCCATCTCAGCCGCTCATGTCGGCGAGGTGGAGCTAGAGCGCACACGTTGGGACCCGAGAGATGGTGAACTATCAGAATAGCTGGTGCTCGGTGAGGAATGCAGTCTCATCCGGTAAAGCGAATGATTAGAGGCCTTGGGGCCGAAACGACCTCAACCTATTCTCAAACTTTCAATGGGTGAGAAGTCCAGCTTGCTCGACTGAAGCCCGGATCTCACAAAAAACTTAATGAACGACAGGTTGGGGAGGGTTCGCGCCACTCCGGCCTGCTCAGTAGACGGATGCGACTGCCCAGTGGGCCATTTTTGGTAAGCAGAACTGGCGCTGTGGGATGAAACAAATGCTGGGTTACGGCGCCCGATGCGGACGCTCATCAGACCCCATGAAAGGTGTTGGTTGCTATAGACAGCAGGACGGTGGCCATGGAAGTCGGAATCCGCTAAGGAGTGTGTAACAACTCACCTGCCGAAGCAACTAGCCCTGAAAATGGATGGCGCTCCAGTGTCGAGCCCATACCCAGCCGCCGGGGCAGAAAGATTTCTGGTAAGCCAAAAGCCCCGGCGAGTAGGAGGGTCGCGGCGGTGTGCGTCGTAGGTGTCGAGCATAGGCCTACCTGGAGCCGCTGCCGGTGCAGATCTTGGTGGTAGTAGCAAATACTCGCGTGAGAACCTTGAGGACTGAAGTAGAGAAGGGTTCCATGGGAACAGCAGTTGAACATGGGTCAGTCGGCCCTAAGGAATAGGGGAAACCCGTTCCAAACTGGGATGTCAGTGCAAAAAAAATTGTAAATGACCCCGATAGCCCGAAAGGGAATCGGGTTAATATTCCCAAACCCGGATGCGGAGATCAGATCCTCTTGGATCCGATGCGGTAACGCAAACGAACTCGGAGACTTCGGCGGGAGTCCCGGGAAGAGTTGTCTTTTCTTTGTAAGGGACGGACTCCCTGGAATCGGCTCGCCTGGAGAGAGGGATGTTGTTCCCGTAAAGCACCACGGCTCTTGCGGTGTCCGGAGCGCTCCCGCCGGCCCTTGAAAATCCGAGGGAGAGAACTAGATTTTCGCACCGGACCGTACCCATATCCGCAGCAGGTCTCCAAGGTGAACAGCCTCTAGTCGATTGAACAATGTAGGTAAGGGAAGTCGGCAAGCCAGATCCATAACTTCGGGACAAGGATTGGCTCTGAGGGCTGGGCCGGTCGGGCTGGGGTCCGAAGCGGGTGCGGCACCGCACCGGGACTGGGCGTGTCCCGAGGGCCTTCGAGCATTGCGTCTGTTCGCTCGTTCTATGCCACGTCTTCTCTTCGCGGGTAAAGTGCGTTGGTGTCTCGTGCGTGGCTGTTTCATTTTGTCTCGGCAGCGCCAGAAGGATGAGCCCGGACCAGCGTCGGGGCCTTCCCGTGGAATGCCTCAGCTACGTGGTGGGGGTCCTTTCGTTCCCATCAAGGGGCGAGACCCTGTGCACTCGTCCGGCGCCCAACAGCCAACTCAGAACTGGCACGGACCGGGGGAATCCGACTGTCTAATCAAAACAAAGCATTGCGATGGCCGTAGGCCTGTGTTGACGCAATGTGATTTCTGCCCAGTGCTCTGAATGTCAAAGTGAAGAAATTTATTAAAGCGTGGATAAACGGGAGTAACTATGACTCTCTTAATGTAGCCAAATGCCTCGTCATCTAATTAGTGATGCGCATGAATGGATTAACGAGATTCCCACTGTCCCTGCCTGTTTAATCAGCTCTTCACTTTTGGCTGCTTCCCAAAGATTTGGAAACAGGCTACTGTCTGCTGGATTCCCAAAACCAAAGATTCAATGCACCCTATTTGTTTGACACCAGTGCTAGGTCGCCTCTTGGACAAGATCTGTTCCAGAAGGCTCGTGTACATCCTAGAATCCACAGGCAGCCTCAACAGTAACCAATTCGGATTCCGCCCGGGACGTAGCACGACCATGGCCATGGAGAGCATTCAACACACCCTCAAAGAAATCAAACGCTCTAAGGAACACTGTGTTCTCTTATCACTTGACATCAGCAATGCCTTCAATAGTCCCAGCCACCATACAATACTTGAGGCTCTTCAGAACCTCAAGTGTGTAGTCCCTTTCATGGCCCTGATTATGGACTTCCTGAGGGAACGAGTGGTCTCTTGTAATGGGGTGAACTGGACAATGGAGAGGGGATGCCCACAGGGTTCTTCGCTGGGCCCCATTTTATGGAATGTACTCATGGAGGGCTGGTTCCGAGCCATTACAAAGTGCGACCTGGGTAAGGGCAAGTGCCAAGCATTTGCTGACGACGGGCTTATTATTATATCAGCCCCGTCTGCAAAGAAACTTGAGAAGCTGGTCCCGTTAGTCTGGGAGACATGTAAGTCTTGGGCACAAGAATGCTCACTAGAGTTCAACCTCGACAAGACCAGATGCCTATTCCTGCCCTGTAATAAAGTTCAACGCCCCCCAGTTATAAAACTGGAAGGCAAATCGATCCCCATCGACAACAGCTTCAAATATTTGGGGTTCATTTTTGAAGGATCAGGCTTGTGGTTGGACCACGTGTCTTACCTTACTAAGAAAGTCAGGTCACTGGGCAGCCGGCTATACATTTTTGCAGGAAAAAACTGGGGCCTTTCCACGAACGCTCGAAGACAACTCTTGCTGCGGGTCATTCGACCAATGATGTTATACGGTGCAGAAATCTGGGGTAGCAGAGCACACGATTCAAGAATTAAAAAGCGCCTATGGGCTGCGCAGCGACCATTTATGTTAGCACTGACGGGGGCCTATAGAACAACGCCGAACGAGGCCCTTAATGTCTTGACCGGCTGCCTTCCTCTCCATCTAGAGGCTGAAATTAAACATAAATGGTACAACTTCAGAAGTGAAGGATATCAAGACCACGACCCTCCCTTGTCATTCCTGGAATATCCACCCCCTTGGGAATGCCACCAAATTGAGGTTCACCACTGGGATCGTATGCAACATGGCACTGATTTAGAGATATACACTGATGGATCGGGGATAGATGGAAAGACAGGAGGAGCCTTCGTCGCATTTCAAGGCAATACAAGAGCCCATGAAGCCACTTTTGGCTTGAATCCATCATGCACTGTGTACCAGGCGGAAGTTCAGGCTATCTACGAGGCCCTTTCCTGGGTGCAGCAGCAGGTTCTCGAGACCAACCTCACAGTCAATATCTTTTCAGATTCCTTGTCAGCACTGATGGCCATTGCTGGCAACAAACCCAGCACAAGGACAGGGCTGTGCACCCACCTCCTACTGAAAGACCTTGCAGATAAAACAGAACTGAAAGTTGCTTGGGTGAAGGCACACAACGGCATCCCAGGAAATGAGCTGGCTGACAAAGCAGCAAAGCGAGCAGCATTGGCTTCCCCTTTGGGTCGGATCGCGGACGTACTGCCCTCTCCACGATCCTTTAAACACTCTCTTAGGGACCAGGCTCTAACTAGATGGCAGGATGAATGGGTCTCCAGCTCCAAAGGGCGACCAGTTTTTAAGTACTTGCCACAGGTGTCTTGGCAGCCGCTCAGGCTAACTCAGTCTATAATTCACTTCATTTCGGGTCATGGCCCATTCCGACAGTATTTGGCAAGATTTAGACTAATTAGAGGCGAACCAGAGTGCCCCTGTGGATCAGGCTCCCACGATCCCGACCACCTTCTTGGGGCCTGCCAGGACCCCAGGGTGATTAAGGCCCGGGGGGAACTGGACAGGGCTCTTGGCGCAAACGGCGATAGGCCGTCACGGCTACAGCGTGTGAATTTGCTGCAGCATCGTGCTCTGCCGGCCTTCCAGGCGTTTGTTACTGATGCGATGGATATTTTCAAATTTTAGACGGCCGATTGAACATTACTTATGGAGCTATAACATAGCTACGACTTTTGCTTTTTTCTTTATTTTAATTATAATAATATTTGCTTGTACAAAAAAAAAAAAAAAAAAAAAAAAAAAATTAAATCATGTATATACCCGCTATACTGGATATTTCATTTCCATTAGTTTACTGGAACTTAAGTTTATTGTCATATATTATCATATTAGTTTAACTTTAATATTTGGTTGCACTATTAAATTTTGTTTATAACAATAAGAATTCTATTGTCAACAAATCCCTTTGGAGTACTGACTTGATTATTTGTATATTTATATTCTTCTCTCTAACAGAGACTTTTCCTCGCTGGTTCTGCCCAGGGTGGGTGGGACTTTCCCTTGGCTGTGTTTTCCCTCCCCTCCCTTTGATTTGCCTTATGGTCCCCTGGACTAGGTGGGCTGGGGTTCACCCCGAATCAACAATGTCCCTGCCTGTTCAGAGGCGAACCAGAGTGCCCCTGCGGATCAGTCTCCCACGATCCTGACCACCTTCTTGAAACCTGCCAAGACCCCACGGTGATTAAGGCCCATGGGGAATTGGACAAGGCTCTTAGCGCAAATGGCGATGGGCCGTCACAGCTACAACGCGATATTTTGCTACAGCATCGTGCTCTCCCAGCCTTTCAGGCATTTGTCACTGATGTAATGAACATTTTCAGATACTAGACAGCCTTTTGAACATCGGTATTGGAGCTATAACATTTCTACGACTACGACTTTTTTAATTATAATAATATTTACTTGTACAAAAAAAAAAAAAGTCATGTATATACTTCACAATCTTTATTGCTTTAACTATTATTACAACTACCTGCTATTCCATTTTTATTAGTTTACTGGAGTTTAAGTTAATTATCGTATTAGTTTAATTTAATATACGGTTGTAATTTTAAAATTTTATTTATAACATTGGAAAATTCTATTGTGAAACAAATCACTTTGGGGTACTAACTTGGTTATTTGTATATATGCATTAAAAAAAAAAAAAGGAAAAATAAAAAAACTGTCATAGATGTGTATATTTGTCTGGGCGTACTACTGTTGAATGGGATGTGTAGTTCTTTCTTCAATGTGCCACTTCAATGTATTACTATACATGTATTCCAGTCTTCTCTCTAACAAAGACTTTTCCTCGCTGGTTCTGCCCAGGGTGGGTGGGACTTTCCCTTGGCTGCGTTTTCCCTCCCCTCCCTTTGACTTGCCTTATGGTCCCCTGGACTAGGTGGGCTGGGGTTCTTCCCGAATCAACAATGTCCCTGCCTGGGTCAAAGCACATGCAGGTATACCAGGTGATGAACTCGCAGATATGAAAGCAAAAATGGCGGCACTATCTTACCCAGTAAATGTTTTACCAAATGTCTTCCCCCTTTTTAAAAGCTATAAAGGAGTAGTATTCAAAGAGGCTCTAAATACCTGGCAAAGAGAATGGACAAACAGTTCAAAAGGCAGGATGGTATATGAATATATTGACACAGTCTCAACTAATATGTTAAATATAAGTCATTATACAACACAATTTATATCTGGGCATGGTAAATTCTTAACGTATCTTCAACTGTTTAAAATAAGACAGACTGGATCTGCATTTCCTTGTGGCAAAGGTGGGCATGGACCAGAAGATCTTCTAATGATATGTGAACATTCACAAATTTCAGAGGCCAGGAAGACACTCCATGCTACTTTACAAAAGAAAGGATATGCTATCCCCTTTCAAAAAAGGGTTCTTCTGAATAATGATATACTTGAGGCATTTAACATCTTCACAAAAAAGGCCCTACTAGCTTATGACTTTTGGTTATAATTTTTCAAAATCTATAGGTATACAGTAATATTTGATGTATTTAAATTTCGGTGTACATTGTGTAGTTCTGTGTAGTACATGCGTTTCTTACAATTTTTATTTGGTTATTCTTGGTCATTTTGCTTGATCTGAAATTATATAATTTTTTCCTTTACCCTTGGGTGTCCTTTCAACAAACTTCCACTTTCAGGGTCTCATCCCTTTCTCTGCTGGTTCTGCCTATGCTATGTGGTGGGGACACCCTCGGCTGTGGTTTCGTCTTTTTCTGCCTTATGATTCTCTGGACGGGGTGGGCAGGGGTTATCAACCCATTCAAAAAATGTCCCTATTTACTATCTAGCGAAACCACAGCCAAGGGAGCGGGCTTGGCAGAATCAGCGGGGAAAGAAGACCCTGTTGAGCTCGACTCTAGTCTGGCTCTGTGAAGAGACATGAGAGGTGTAGCATGAGAGGCTTCGTCCCTCACAGGGGGCGTTTGTCGCCGTTGAAATACCACTACTTTCATCGTTTCTTTACTTACTTGGTGAGGCGGGAAGCGAGCGTTTCCGAGCGCTCACGCTTCTAGCGCCAAGCCCGGGAGCGCCACGTCGCCCTAAAGCGGCGTCGGCTGTTCCTCCTGGGCGACCCGCTCCAAAGACACTGTCAGGCGGGGAGTTTGACTGGGGCGGTACATCTGTCAAATGGTAATACAGGTGTCCTAAGACGAGGTCAGCGAGGACGGAAACCTCGCGTGGAGCAAAAGGGCAAATGCTGGCTTGATCTCGATTTTCAGTACGAATACGGACCGCGAAAGCGTGGCCTATCGATCCTTTTGATTTTAAGAGTTTTAAACAAGAGGTGACAGAAAAGTTACCACAGGGATAACTGGCTTGTGGTGGCCAAGCGTTCATAGCGAACGTCGCTTTTTGATCCTTCGATGTCGGCTCTTCCTATCATTGAGAAGCAGAATTCGCCAAGCGTTGGATTGTTCACCCACTAATAGGGTACGTGAGCTGGGTTTAGACCACCGTGAGACGGGTTAGTTTTACCCTACTGATAACAGGTCGTTGCGATAGTAATCCTGCTCAGTACGAGAAGAACCGCAGGTTCGGACACTTGGCACGTGTGCTTGGCCAATCCAAAATTTTAACGGAGTCCAACAAAGCGGGTCTATGTCGTCTTCTTAGCCGAGGCAGGACTCTTCACTTGCCCGTTGATTCCTATCACCATTGCCAGCGACGGCATTCCTAGTAAACTCCTGTGAACACACCTACAGCAAGAACAGTGAGGTGTATCGAAATTTTGACTATGTCCGAATCGAAGCGGGAACGATGCAGGCACACGTTAGCTGCCTGCTGCCGACCCGCGGGGCACGTTTTCTCTCGATTCGGACGACCCTCGATTAGCAAGTTTGCTAGCGAACAGAGCTCGTTTCGTGGTGGAGGAGGCAAAATTTCGACTAAGTCCCACGTCGAACACCCACCTCCGAAACTAACGGACGTACAGGCGCCAAAATTGGAACGATAAACGGGCTGCCTGCTCCCAGGAAACCATCCAACTGGCGTGCAGATAGGTGGCATAGGAGCAGAGTTGCCAACAAAAGTTGTCTGTTTGCTAGTGAACAGAGCTCATGAAAGAAATTCCATTAAAGCGCGGGTAAACGGCAGCGTGGGAAGTATCAACGAGGCAAGAGATGCCACACACTCGAGTCAGCCACAGGATACCATTCTGATTTAAGGCCTTTAATATCTCGGACCGAATTTCATCATCACCTGCAGCTTTGCCAGTCTTCAGGGACTTAATTGCCCATCTGAATTCTGTTTCAGTGATACTACCGTGACTATTCTCAGCTCCAAGGTGCACCTCATGTGCCTCAGTTGTTGCTGTCACTGGATTAAGAAGAGATGCAAAGTATTCCACTTGACTCGAAGTTTACTTATTTGCAAGCCATAACAAATAGGCTTCCTTCTTTGCCTTGATAGCTTCTTGGACTTCACCGTTCCACCATGCAGCCTTTTCTCAGCACAATGCAGCCGAAGTAATCACAGCAGTTTTAAACAACTGCCACTACTCTTCAACAGTACCACGATCACCAGGTAGTAGGCTAGATGTACCAGTAATTGACCGTGAAACGAAATTGTGCACGTAAATCAAATTGCATGTTGAAACTTTTCTAGTTATACCATTCAATTGTAAATATAATGTAGAATATGCCAATCTCTATGCAATTATTATATCTTTAAAAGCTATTAAGTTATTAAATTTTTTCCTAACTAATGCAGGAATCACCAGTAGTTGACAGTTGATGCACCAGAAGTTGACAGGCAGTTTCACCAGTAATTGACAAAAATTTAATTGCACATTTTTATGATATATTTTTTACAAAAAAATTGACAACGTTTAAAAGTAGCTGATGAAATCAAACATTTTAAGGAATGTATAAAGTATTTAACATTTATTTATTTATTTATTTACTACATTCCAACGGGAAATCCCATATATACAAATAAAACAGGAAAAAAGAAAACATAATATAATTACATGTTAGAAACAATATTAAAAAAAAATAATAAATTATTGAAGGAGAAAGAAAAATCAAAACTATTAAAAAAAACAAAACACAGAATATTTAAAAAACACCATCAAAGGATAAAAGAAAATTCCTTATATCAGAGACATTACAATTAAAAACATCAATATAATTAGATATAAAATTACCCAATCTTTGAATACGGATAATGGTAGAATTATACTCGTAAATCGTAGTACAACGAGAGATAAAAAATATTTCGATACTATGTGTAACACGGGGAATCTTAATATTAATATGACTCAGTAAAATGGGAGAATCGATTAAGCCATTCACCAATTTAAAAAGAAAAATGCCATCTTGCATCATTCTACTCTGAAGTAAAGGGATAAGACCCGAAAAAGAACTCATATTATTTGAAGACATTCTAGGTAAACCAAAACCAAAATGATAATTTAAAAAACGTATAAATCGATTCTGAACTGCTTGTAATTCAATAATTAAGCCTTGATGATAAGGGTTCCAAACAATAGAAGCATATTCAAGAATTGGTCTAACATATGAACAATAAAGAAGAATGAGGGTAGAAGGCCGATCAAAAAATTTAAAAGAATGTAGTAACAAGCTAAGAATTTTATTTGCCTTCCTGGTAATACGACTAATATGAACGTCAAAACTCAATGAACTAGTAAAATTAACACCAAGGTCCAATACCCAATCACAACGAGATAATTTGTTATCCAGTATACAATAATCAAACTTAATGTAAGTGTAAGATTTATAATAAGACATACATTTACATTTATTAGGGTTTAAGATCATTCGATTTAAGTTACACCAGTTATAAATTATCTGCAAATTGTTTTGCAGCAATTCACAGTCCTGTAATGAGGAAATTGGAAAATAGAGTTTCGCATCATCTGCAAAAAGCAACAGGCGTACACCAACCAAATTAACTAAATCATTAATAAATAGATTAAATAAAATTGGACCAAGATGTGAGCCTTGAGGGAGACCTGTGCGAGCAATAAAGGAAGAGGTATATGAAGATGCAAATCTTACTGTCAAATGACGCTGCTCAAGATAAGATTCGAACCAAGCAAGTAAGGAACCAGTAATGCCACAAAGTTTCAACTTACTCAGAAGTAGAACATGATCGACTTTATCAAATGCCTTTGTAAAGTCTAAGTAAATAACATCCATCTGTTGATGACGCTTAAAGGCCAATAATATATCCTGTTCAAGAGTCACCAAATTTGTAACAGTATTACGACCAGCCATAAATCCATGTTGATCGCAAGATATGAATCTGGTTAAATAATTGTTGATATTATTCAACAATATCTTTTCAATAACCTTGGCCAGAGCATTCTGAATTACTATGGGACGATAGTTACTAACGTCAGTTAAGGACCCTGATTTAAGAATAGGGATTTATTTATTATAGGGAATAGGGAATAGGGATGATTTATTAACTAAAATTGTGCTTTGTAAAGCTGAAGTTGTTCATTTAGATCATTTATCTTTTTTTTTTCCTTTGAAATAGTAAATAAAATCAGTCCACTCCCACGTAGAGTGCAAGGACCATAGAAAATGAAGGTGTTTTCCAGTAGTGCAATGTCATCAGATCTTGGCCAAAAAATTGTTCGTAGAAAAACTTGATATTTGACGATTGTTCTCAGACTTGCAAAATTCATCCAATTCACCCTATGCTAATTCTTATCATAGTAAACAGAATACCAGTAGTAGTTTTCTTCTTGTAAGATAACTCTCTGTGACAAGATTCAGGCCCAAAAAAAGACTAGGGCCCAGAAGATTTACGTCAAAGTGGATGATCTAGAAATTGACAGTCAAGTTCTTATAAATAACCCACCTAGGTCAATTAATGGAAATTAAGAAGTTACACTTAAAACTGTCATGTTTCCTTTATTATTGCCCTCATTCTATATCACATTAGTATATTTTTATTCGTATTTTTATTTAACACAGAAATTATCAATACTGACAGGTTATGTCAATTACTAGAGACACTACATATCTGGGTTCCAGTAGTTGATGGTGGATTAAAACAGTTAACACAATGGTCATCTGAAATTCTGTTACTACTAGAAGTATTGTCTACTGATCACACAAAATGGTTAATGTAAAATTATTAACAAATATTGCATAACATTCATGAAATAAATTCAAGTAATCAAACCCACGCGTAGTGGTTCATTACAAGATTTTTTCGACTTGGTAAGGCTTCGAACAATCAACATGTGTTTACGGCCATAATAGGGAGCAAATTTCCTACTTTTTTACTGTTCTGAGAAGCCTAATACATTGTTTAATACGAGCTGGCAACACCAGTCCCTTTTCAGCATCAACTTCATCTAGAAAGAGTGAGGACTCTGTGACTGCATTTGGAGCAGCATATGCAACGAATAGAGAGAGAGAGAGAGAGAGAGAGAGAGAGAGAGAGGGAGGGAGGGAGAGAAATCTGCCAGCTGGGGACTTGTGAGTATCCCCACTCCTGCCTAGGCAGTCATGTTAGGGTCAAAACCAGAGTAGAAAAGCTTCCACCCTCTTTCTAAGTCCACAGTTCCAGAACCCGGACGTTTCGTAGAGGTAATACCTATGATATCCAGTCGATACCGTTTGTTTTCCATCACTAACTCTGATTCCAGAAGTTATAAAAAATGAAGATATAACAATGAAAAAAGTCATTTATTAGTTCATGCTATTATCGAAGCATGTGTTTTTCGATAACCATAAATTCTCATTGGTTCCACTGCACATAAACAACAAAACACGTGTTATTCGATAAATGCTTATTAAAAACGAAGAGGAAATTAAACAACAAGCAGCAGTGTTGCCAACTAAACAGGGAACCCCACATAGCCGATAAGTGCACTTTTTTTTGCGCACAAGCAGATCGTGGAAACGATAGCATTGCGTGGCAGCAGAGCACTCTGGAAGTGGAGAGTTTAACAAACATGGTGGTAAGAGGGGAAGCAAAATCATTAGCGGCGGTCGCCAAAGAAATGCGGTTAGAGCACTCTTGTTAAGCATAAAAACCATAATTTTTCTGCACAATTATTCGTCCCGAAATGATTTATAAGATGAGGTAAGCACATACGTGCCAACTTTCAGAAAATAAAAAGAGTAAAATCCTTCACGTTATAGTTAGGCCTATGCAAATTTATATAATCGTATAATTAGGCCTATGGCATGGTTCGTAATCGCATTTTCCCACCATGTGATATGTTGAAGTCACATTTGCACACTTTACAGAAAGCAAATTTTTCACCCTTCCGTGATGAAGATATGAACAGAAATTGTTTTTAATAATTCTCTCTGAAAGTCTGAAATATTTTATTTTATCAACAATTTTACTCAAGGCTAAAACTTAAGTATTTCGCGTTCTTTTTCGTGGCCTTCGAGATACTAGGCCTTCGCATGGGGCTTGAAATCACGTGTCTACGCATTTTCAAGTTTTGACCACTAGTTGTTTATCTCTATGTCTAGTTTGGTGCTCTTCAGGGATAAAGAACTACATGATGCTCTTGTGCTCATCTACTTTATCCAACTTAAAATTTTATCTTAGCCGGCTCGGTGGCCGAGAGCGTTGAGGTGCAGGTCTTGCCGCTCTCGTAACCAACGAGTCGCGGGTTCGAATCCCACCGAGGGCATGGATGTTTGTTTGTCTATTTCACCATCACCCTTTCATCCCAAACAGCTAGTCTCCTGGATAAAAGGGGAGATGCGGGCTGAAAATCCATCCATCCAAATTTTACCTTGAATTCTCCATTGGATTTCCCTGATTACCCCCTCCAGTGTTAAAGAGTTGAACTTCTGACACGAAGGAAAACATTGAAATGATACATGATGCAGAGGCCTAATATCTCAAAGGCCACGCCCTTCATGATGGAAAGAAAGTCCTACTTTAAGAATTTAATTTCCGTAATAATGTCTTCCGTCGCCTACTCGTGTAGGAGAGGAGTTCAACATGTCACCAACTGGGAAATTATGGAAAAACATAAAATCCTTTATATAAAGCGTAAAAGCGTAAAATGGTATTAAAAGCGTAAATTTTACGTGTAAAACGTAAAAGTTGGCAAGTATGTAAGCATCCATGAATACTATTTTTATTTAAAATTATAAAGAACCGCGATACATACCCCCTCACCAACAAAACGTATTACTTGAGGTTACACATGAAGCCAGCCCTGTGATGGAAAATTAATGAAGACTACCGAAATGAAATAATAAATTAAGGAAACAGTTATTACACCATAATCTGTTTAATACGAAATCCTAAGGAACAAAAAATCTTTTCATAATATAAGAGAAAGACAAAAAACAGACAATTTAAGACAGGCAATTTATCTTTTATTTTTATTCTGTGTTCTGGACAAAATATCTGTGATCATAGTTTTGTGATACTTTATATATGTATATATATATAAATGTTAAAGAATAATAAAAGACAA
>JAHWFO010115965.1:0-10503 GCA_023313115.1 Rhysida immarginata
TATTATTACACTGGTGACCCGACGTTTTCTTTTTTCTCTTTGCGACATGCCAAAAACGGAGGAACCGATCGTTATGGAAGCCAACGCCGTAAGTCTACGATTACCGTCATTCGCTTCACAGGACCCGCTGTTATGGTTCCGCCGTGCGGAGACACAGTTTCGTTTGAGAGGAATTACCCGGACACAAACCAAAGCAGATCTGGTAATCGAGGCCTTACCTGAAGAAATTTTCCACAAAATAGCCGCATGGATGGAAAATCAGCCAGCTGAAATCCAATATGATGACATCAAACAACAGTTGATGGAAGAATTCTCCCTAACCGCGTCGCAACGCTTATGCCGGATTCTGGAGATGCCGACACAGCCGCTGGGGGATAGGACTGCAACACAGGTATGGAATGAACTTTCTTCATTATGCCGGATACCAGTAAAAGGTAACACGGACAGCCCCTACAAGGAATTAGATATAAAAAAAGAAATATGGCTTTTAACGTTACCAGAAAATGTGCGGATATTGTTACAAAACACAGACGACACCAACATCGACGATCTGCGAAAACAGGCGGATGCAATAATCGTATCCCAACGGGCGGCGCGTAAAAGCCCGCCCAGCATCGCGCATACCGAACAAAACGACGAAGAAACGGAGGACGTTGCTGCCGTAAGGATGAAACGATCAACCAAGGAAACAACCCCACGAAAAGTAGTGCGAAGTTATATGACAACGGACATCTGTTATTACCACAGAAAATTTGGACAGGCAGCGAGGTCATGCGCCCCGGGATGCAAATGGAATTCAAAAAACGCAGCGGCCATGAAAAACAACAGGACTGAAGAAGTACACGAAATCAACACAAAGAACCTAGGATTCTATATAAGGGACGAGATCTCAGGTAAGAATTTCCTTGTTGACACCGGCGCTTTCCGTTCAGTTTTCCCCGTAAGCTCGAAAGAAACGGGGTATGTTTTGGAAAAAAACAACGTGCAACTAGTTGCCGCAAACGGGACCGCCATTAAAACTTACGGCGAACAAGAAATTACAATACGTCTTGCTGCCCGCACTTACAGATGGAAATTTATAATTGCCGATGTGCGCAGACCACTCTTGGGCGCAGATTTCTTATCCCACCATCGATTATTGGTCGATGTTGCACGCCATCGTCTAATAGACGACACGTTCATGGCCACCAATTTAAAATCGATTATCGGTCAGGAAATCAACGAATGCCGCCCGCTTAAAAATGGTTTCCAGAAGATTATAACTGAATTTCCCCACGTTTTCAAGCCTGAACTACAACAGAATAGAGAAATAGCAGCTAAACATGGTATCTATCATTACATAAAAACAAACGGGGCTCCCGTTTTCTCTAAATTTCGACGGCTTTCACCTCAGATGTTAAAAATGGCAAAAGGCGCGTTCGCTGAAATGGAGAAGATGGGTACATGCGCTAAGGCTGCAAGCCCATGGGCGTCGCCATTGCATATGATACCGAAGACTGATGGAACATGGCGTCCATGTGGGGACTACCGCCGGCTGAACATGTGCACCGAACCAGACCACTACCCGATGCCTAACATGACAGACCTGACGACAAACATAGGAAAATCAAAAATATTTTCTAAACTAGATCTATTGAAAGGTTTTTTTCAAATCCCTGTACATCCGGACGACGTTCCGAAAACAGCTATAATTACACCATTTGGATCCTATGTCTTTTTCTACACCCCTTTCGGGTTGCGTAATAGCGGAGCCACTTTCCAGCGTATGATGGACACGATCTTCGGGCAAATACCTTACTGCGCAGTTTATGAAGATGACATCCTAGTGTTCTCTAAAAATAAGGAGGATCACGAAATCCATCTACGTAATATCCTACAACTTTTACAAACTAACGGCCTCGTGGTTCGCGCCGACAAGTGCGTTTTTGGGGCATCGGATATAACCTTTTTAGGACATCACCTAAGTGCAAATGGCGTGCGACGCTTGACATCGAAAGTAGAAGCTGTGCAAAAATTTCCAAGGCCAAGAACCATAAAAAATTTGCAAGAGTTCATCGGCATGTTGAATTTCTATCACAGGTTCATCCCAAATGCCGCCGACATATTAACGCCGTTATATGATTGCATTTCCGGAAACCCAAGGACCCTAAAGTGGGGCCAAGAGAAAGAAGAGGCGTTTATCGCTGCGAAGAAGGCCCTTACGGAGGCTGTTACTCTGGCAATTCCTGACCCAAGCGCCCCGCTTTACCTGACAACTGACGCAAGCAACCGCGCCGTGGGAGCGGTTTTAGAGCAGCAGGAGAACGGGAAACGAAAACCGCTCGCTTTTTTCAGTAGAAAATTAAGAGTTACGGAAAGAAAATACAGTACTTTCGACAGGGAGTTACTCGCTGTCTACCTAGCAATTCGACATTTCCGGCATATGATAGAAGGTAATATGTACACAATATGCACTGACCATAAACCCCTAGTCAGTGCCCTGACTAAACCCACGGACGCATGGACAGCTCGACAACAACGCCATCTTTCTGCTATCGCTGAAACAAATTGTACGATGACATACGTACCAGGTAAAAATAATGCTGTAGCAGATGCCCTATCGCGAATCGAAATTTCAGAAATTCAACTTGGAATCGATTATGAGAATCTGGCCAAACAACAGCAGCAAGACCCTGAAACACAAGCTTACAGGACAGCGGTGACAAACCTTAAATGGGAAGACGTACCTTTTGGTCAACAGACGATCCTATGTGACATTAGTACAGGCCGTCCCCGCCCCTTGGTCCCAGAAAAAATGCGACGGTGGTTTTTGAGCTTATGCACGGTATATCTCACCCATCAATATGTTCCACCACAAAAATGATAACAGAAAAATTCATATGGCACTCCATAAATAGGGATATTAGAAGCTGGACACGCAGTTGCCTACGCTGCCAAGAAAGCAAGATTCACCGTCATACAAAAACCCCCATCGGAAAAATTCCACCTACTCGTCGATTCGCCCATATTCACCTCGATGTGGTGGGTCCGCTTCCTACGTCAGAGGGCAAGAAATACCTCCTCACTATCACTGACCGACACACAGATGGTTGGAGGCGGTTCCCATGGCAGAAGCCACAGCAAAGGCATGCGCTAAGACCTTATTAAATACTTGGGTGGCGCGTTTTGGTGTCCCGGAACACATAACATCGGACCGAGGATCAACTTTTACAGCCGACTTATGGATAGCCCTCGCCCGCCTTCTCGGGATCACTATACATCATACGACGGCATACCATCCCCAAGCCAACGGTATCATAGAAAGGTGGCACAGAACTATAAAGGCCGCCCTGACAGCTCGCTGTAACGGTTATAGATGGACGGAGCACTTACCGTGGGTGCTGCTGGGCTTAAGAACGATGGTGAAGGAGAACAGTGTTTATTCCCCAGCGGAGATGGTGTACGGACAAACATTAGTGGTACCTGGCGAATTTTTTCCGAATGGCAATAAAGATATAAACATAGAAGACTTACGTCGTTCAGTGGGGAGCCTCGCCCCAATTCCTTTTTCTCAAACAAAGAACCAGATTGTGTATATCCCAAAGGATTTGAAGACATGCAAATTTGTGTTTATACGTCAAGATGCACACCGTCCCTCTCTGTCAACACCGTATAAGGGTCCGTTTCAAGTCCTACAAAGGAGCAACACAACTTTCCAGATACAATTAGAAAACAGAACGGACTGGATTACGATCGACCGTTTAAAGCCAGCATACGTGGATAAGTCCGACGAGGATAAGGTAGTGATCACACGTTTCGGACGGATGCCGAGACCACGTCAACCCTAGGGGGTGCTTTCCAACAGGGAGGTTATGTGGCAGCCAATCAACGTGCGGTTCAGAGTTAAGCTACTATGTTTGTGTCACCTGTCTTCTGATTGGTTTTTGAAGATGATATCATCGCCTTTGTTGTGAGATGGGAAATTTTGGTAAAAATAAAGTCAGTCGTTCTCAAGTCGTCTCCTTGTTCATTTCACATTATTATTACAATGCGAAGATAAAAGTGCTGAACATGTAGCACATCTCTACGATGCGAAGCAAGTTCACCATGTTGGCTCTTCGACGTTATTCTGAAATTGGAGTGGAAATCTGAAACTGAAACCTTTTTTTCCTTTTGACGCTTCTGATTGGTGGGAGGAATTCGAGAATTAGCCGCTAATAGGAAAACGAGCTTTTACAGCACGTGACCGCGTAAGGCATTCTGGGTTTAGGTTGCTTAGCAACTCAGGACGCGGAACTAGGTCAGCCATCTTGGATAACAAGCACGCTTCGCACACGCTAGTCGCTATGGCAAGATAGCATATTACACGAATCTCCCAATCCATGCACAACTGAGATATGAACAAAAAATTGCTGATATTGATAGTATTGATCCTTATACCCTATTAAATCAGGAGTTTACTTTAGAGAAAAGAAGTTTGTCTTCGCTGGATCTCATCTTAATTTCAACCTACGTCGTCCACAAGCACAGCCGGATCACACGCAAACAAATCACTCGATGCATACAAGAATTTTTTGTGTGGCTGGGTCCTCGAAGTCGGCTACAAACAAATTAACGTTAATACACTCGTTTATAGCAAGGTATGTAATAAATGAGACACCGAAAGTAAAATTTCAGGATAAAAGTTCAGCGCAGCATACCCTAATTTTCTCGGCTAACATCGATCAGCCCCTTTGCGTTTATGCTCTGAATTTATTATCGTATAATATCTAATTAATATGTAAATGATTTATAGTGTTATAGAAATTAAATTTAAAGAAATATATGCAGGAAAAAAATCACGAAAGTTCCGTGGCGATGAACTTCGGCTAACGGGCGACCACTGGCATAGCCCCCATTTACTATTTAGGGGGCTATGCCGGCATGGCCGCCCATCATTTAACGTACACCCTCATGGAACTTTCGTGATTTTTTTCCTACATAAATTTCTTAAAATATAATTTCCATAATATGACAAATCATTTACATATTAATTAGATATGTTACGATAATAAATTCAGAGCATAAACGCGATGAGGCTGATAGATGTCAGCCGAGAAAATTGGGGGCCGCTAATCTGAACTTTATCAATTTCGGATACACCAGACTCCTTTGGAAAATTACGGCGAACAGCCTTTATTTAATTAAACAAGCGTTTTCTGTATGTAGTATCCAGATTGAATTTCATTCTAAGAAATGATTGGAGTAGACACGCCAGTATTTTATACTGTCGCAGTTGTGGAGTACAACTCTTTAATCGCGGCGAGCCAAGCTCTTCTTCTCCTCTGTGTTATTACGAAGATTAGCTTATCTTAGTGCCTCTGAACTACAGGTATTCTGTAAAAATATTTTAATCTATCTCTAGAAATTAGAACATCCTAAGATGCAGCAAAAAGACATTGTATAATGAATTCCAGAGCGTGTGCGAGTAGCGAACTGATAACGAAGAAAGTGAGTACCTGTTTGCTTGTTATCCAATATGGCGGCGTCGTGTCGATGACATCAAAATGACGACACGATGACGCGTAGTGAAAAAGCTCTATTGCTAGAGCATAGAGATAGATATATACCAGAGGTGGAAACTCAATGCTAAATCAAGGGACTTGGGATCAAGTGCTCGCCAGGGCGGCGCTTCGATTCCCATGAAGAATAAGCAGACGACGTTGTTGCTTCATAAGGCATTTCCAACGTTCAGTCTCCTTAAATAGAGCTCGTGTTTCATATTAATTTTAATTTTCACACTATTCTTCTTTTACTCCTGGAGAGTGCTCTTTCAATAATAATAATAATAATAATAATAATAATAATAATAATAAATTTTAAAATGAAAAAAAAATTATGCCCTGTTATACCTTTGTCTTTTTTAATTTTATGAATTCTTATTTTAACTTTTTATTTCACTTTTTAAACCGAAAAGGAATACTTTTTTAAAGAAAAACAAGAATGGATGAAGGGGGGTAAAAATATAAAAAAGTAACTGTTTTAATTTTAGGACAAAAGTAAGAAAGTAAAAGTAGAAAAGTAACTGTTGTAGATTATATTAAAAAAAACAACCTAATTGTTTGAAATTTTTGAAATTTATTCATGTGCAATAAACAAAGGGCCTAGATATGTATAAAAAAAAATTCACTTTTGTGAATTCATTATTTCTTTTATTACGATAATTTCAAAACTCTTTTGACATACTTTAATTTCTTGTTTGCATATTGTTTGGTTAACATTTTTAAATACCGTTCTATTCTCATTTTTACATATTTAATTATGATAGTTGGAAAAATACAATTCAGCATGAGAATGAGAACAATATAGTGATTTCCAAGAAATAATTGGCTGGATTTCTTGCAAAAGATTTTCTAATAAATCTGTACGTAATTGCTCAGGCTGACATACTTTCATGATTTGCTTGTCAACTTCTTTCATACACTGAAATAGTGGTGCAGATGGTCTTGTTAAATGCTCATTATATGTTGGTAAAAAAGTCAACATTAATATTCTGACTCGCACTTAAACAAAAAAAAAAAAAAGATTTATTATGGATATTGAAATTTTTGCTGAACCATGTTTTAACTTACTAAGTTCTTTATAATTTATAAGATCTGATGGAACAACTTGAGATTCTTGGTTTGCCTTCATCATTTTTAGACATGTTAAGCAGTCCATCTCCTTTTCTGTTTGTTTCACTGCATAGCCTAGTATGTAATATGTAACAAAATCTACATTATCAAAATTTCGTAGATAGTCACTCTCGGTTGGCACCACTGTAATTTCTTCCAAGCCCCAGTCCTCTAAAAACATTGCATTATTTAAAATGCAATCTTTCATAGAGTCCAAGGATTTCTTTTGCTCAAAGGATTTAAGATTTTTTTTTCTCCTGAGCTTCCTAATAAGGTCTTCACAATAATCTTCCACTATTGCTTCGTTAACTTCTGGTAATGCCTTTACATTTGCTTTATTTGTTCCTAGAATATGCTATGGTCCACTAATTGCTTGTATGGAATATATATGAGAGAATTGCATGACAATACTGGATGATCGTTCAGACGGTAACCTCTTACAGAACTAAATCGCAATTCAACAGAATCCTGATTCATTTTTGACGTTAAAATGTATTGAAAATTTTGTTTTTTCAATAAAAACAAGCTAATGTCAATTGCTGATTTTATTGTCAGTCTTAGGTTTGCCATTGTTGTGGCAGTAGCAAAATTGCTAATGATTGACGATGTAAAGATTCTGTACGAATTGATTAATGTTTTCAATAGTTCACTATGAGGAGTGATTGCATTGTGGGGATTTGTAGCATTTAACGAGTCAAACAAATTATTTAGGAATCTGATGAACATTTCAGTTTGCTCAGATCCCTTCATAATAGCTTCCCCACGTTCTCGATAAAATCTAATGCCATCTGCATCCGAATTACTGAAAACCTGTACTGCAAGAGAAACTTTCATTTTCAAGTAACTCTGATCAACGTTTATGTGATCGGCAGTCAAGTTGGGGCATACTCTATGAAGGGGGTTTTTTTGAATCAAGTTCATACAATGCTCTCACAAAATAAAAACTAACTTCTTTACCTGAAAAACATATAAAAATAACATGAATTATTTTTTTATTAGAAAAAAATTATTTATTATTAATTAAAAAAATACTTTCATACCTTTAAATTGATGTGGAACGTTCTTAATGAAATGATTCCTAATGCATTTCCATAAATTAGGGACATCATGCATAAAGAAGATAAGTCTATTGGCATCAAATGGATTTAGTATACTGTTTTCCACGAAGCCATTTTCGATTTTTACCCCAAGCAATTTATAAGCATTCTTATTAGTTTGTGCACCATCACATACTAATCCTAAAACCTGACCACAGTTGTTTTCCACTGCTTGGATGACAGTCTTTAAAATGGCAGCCAGTTTTGATCGTAAAAATATTTCATGTTTCCTTCATAGTCTGTCAATTCATTATCAAGCAAACAACCTGTTACCCTTAACTGAAAGGCTACCACAAGACAAAAAATTTCCAACTGTGAAGGTGTGGGAGCTGTTGGTCGAATCTGCTAGGATTACAAATTCTCTATTTTGTAAGCGCTTGTCCATGCTCAATGTCGCTTTGTCCTCATCCAGCCCTTCTATGCGATATGATGTATCTGCTGAACCAAGAGACAGGCATGAATTCAAGTACACCTCATCAAATTTGATGATGAGAAACCTGTCTCTCTCTGGTAAAGATAATGTTTTTTTCATAATGGACAGCACGTCATTGTTAAGGCCAGTTTTATCTTTGATTGTTGATCTCAACTTCTGGATGGTTCGTGTAGATGGAAGGACCTAAGCACATACAAAGCAATTAATTTCTACATTCTCTCACTTCATCACACAGATAATAAGATTTCTGAAATCGTATATCCAGTACCGGCTACAGACAGTACTGGATTGTTGTTCTTTCTTTATAAGATTTCGTACCTGGATGTTGTTCTTCCAGATATATTCATAATTTTTCTCCCTTTACAAGCCAGCAGCATGGATTCTACTAGATGCCTTGGTTTATATCTTATTCCAGATGGTCCTTTGGTGTTTGACTTACTAGCATAAAGCTTTTCCCGGGAATTTAAATTTTTGTAGGAGATGTACACTCCATTATCTGTAGGACTTTTAGTTTTTATCCTAGCTCTTTTTATTTTGTGATATTTTTTGTACCACTTATGATACAGAGCTTTATAGTTGGTACCTCTTTGTGTTTGTGTTTCAACGGTTTTGAATGTTTTGGTATCAGAAAGGGGAGCCTGTGAATGAGAATGATTTATAGTTTTATCTAAACAAATGAACTTAGTGAAGTACAGAAAAAAATTGTTATACCTGAGAATCCAGTCTGTGATCAAGATTTTCAATAGTTTGGATATAAGAAGCAGGAACCTGTGAAAGAGATTGATTTATGGTTTGAACATGGTGAAGAGAAGAAAATTTTATTTTTACCTGAGTATCCTGTATGTGATCAATACTTTCTATGTTAACATTGCCATCATCACTTGTAGTTTTATTCCATAATATATCAGGAATTGTGTTTTTGCCTGTTGTATTATGGGAAAAAACACACATGGGAATGCATCATCTGCCAATTTCCACTTTTCATAGTGATAAGTGTGTACTGTTCCATCATTTAATTTAATCTCTTTTTTGTTAATGATTTGGGATTCTTTAAAATGTTCGTGGTAAATTCTCGACTTCTTTGTCAAACGTCGATCATTACGGAAACACATACGCTCCCATTTCTGAAATAATTCCTGATTATTTTTAGGAGGAGTGAAAAAGTGGCACTTTCCCCCTCTATTTTCAGAATAAATCTCATAGCCACTGGTGCACCCATACACAAAAAATCTGGTAGGCATTTTAGAGTTCGTTTCATAAGTTTGGAATGGTATAAAATTTATTAAATAAAACTCCCAGTATGTAAATTTTAGAGCAGGATTTAATTACCATATGATGGGATTGTGCATTTTTTCATTAGTGGGGGACCAATAATTATGAACATATAAATAATTGTTATAGATAATCAAAAGCAGTTTACAAAAATAGGTAAAATTCCACAAGCCTCAGAAAAGAGATCGAGTTTTAATCACTGAATTAATTGCAAAAAAACTTGACACAAGTTGAAACAGTAAAAAAAAAATACAATTAGGAAAATACAGGTTAAAAAGTGTCACTTCTTCACGCCTCTCGAAAATAATCAGGAAGTATTTCAGAAATGGAAGATCGGACGGAGAATTTGTCATATTTTAAAGAATCCCAAATCATCAACAAAAAGAGATTTCATTAAATGATGGAACTGTATATATCTATCACTATGATCACTGAAACTGACAGATACACTGATATCTACAATTCGTGCGATATTATCAGCATTCCTAAATAAACAGATTTCGCGCAGTATTTAAATGCAATGCATATTCAAAATTTTGTTGCATTCTAATACCCACTCAGAAGAGAAAAAAAACGTCTTCACTGGGCCAAAAAATTTAAGAATTGGGCCCCCGAGATGTACTCACTGGTCATCTTCAGTGATAAGCCATGTTTTGTCTTCTTTTCAACAAAGGAAATCGTATATTGAGATAGAAAAGATATTCTATGTCTTCAACTGTCAACTGAGAAGTAAAACACCTTTTAAAACCACATGATTTATGCGGTTGTTTTAATAGTCAAAGTGTTGGTGAATTTTTTTTGTTTTTTGTGAACAGCTGGTTCCATACAGAAGTTTATACAGAAATGATGGAATTCTTTGTCACTCGGTTATTGAGAAGATCTGTTCATCTGAAGATGTTATTTTCAAATAAGATAGTGTAGCAGCTTATACATTCAAAAAATCGGAAAAGAGAAATAAGTGTCCTGGAATGTCCAGGAAATTTTCCTGCCATGAATCTAATCGAAAATCTATGGACAATCATGATAAATAGAATACAGAAACCGTTGACAAAGGACAAAAAAGATCTCA
>JAHWFO010116000.1:0-10328 GCA_023313115.1 Rhysida immarginata
TTTTGTTTATTTTTGAGAGCAACTGAAATTCAACTCATTCTATCGGCGATATCTTTCTCAATTTTCATGCTACTTGCTTGGGCTTTTTATAAGAGTAGCTCTATACATTTGGCTAATAAATTATGCAAAAGACAATTTGGTAATGCATGCGCAGTTAAACATTATTTAGCAAAAATGCTCATATTTCATCAAACATTTAATATTTTTCTATTCTGATTGCAGGGTGTTGTCTGTACTGTAGTTTGTCAAGTTTCCTGTAAATGAAATTGCATTGAGTTGAAAATCCTGCGTGTTATAAACAAAAAACTTACGAAAACATTTTGACCTTTTTAAAGAAACCTTTATATCTCCATGAATATACAGGCTATTCTCATACAAATGAACACAGAAAAGTAAAACAAGCCTCTTAAGCATATGCTACAGCTACAATGCATTTCAAGCATTATTTTTTTGGTTCACTTCTTTGCTGGTCCCCTTTTGGTTCACTAAAAGAAAATAGGCTGAAATATATGAGGTGTAACACCCTTTTTAAAACCCCGAAAATTCAGGATAATTCGTCAAGTATCGTATTTTTCTAGATATTCGACAAAACGTCTAAAACCGAAAGTGTCAGATTACTTTTGGCTAGATGGTGTACGTCAATGTTAATGTACAAATAGATACATGCTAATTATCTTAGAAAATTTCACGGAATACACAATTATAAATATAAGTATTAGGATCATTGGAGAATATTTTTCCTTGCTTGGAACATGATCTGAACTGAAATATAAAATTCTGCTTTTTTTACCCGAGGCATGTAAACAAAGCAGAGTGAACAATTGTTGTCAGCTCCGCTTCTGCAATGGCACGCCAGGCCAACACCACCTAGACAGAAGGCCTGATAACGAAACTTCATACATTGTTGCATCATCATTAGTCAACCAAATGTAGGACTTATTATTGGTAGGGGGTGTTGGCCAGGCATGTTAACAAAGCAGAGTGAACAATTGTTGTTAGTTCCGTCTCGTGTACCACATCAGACTTTAGAGAAAGAAAGATTTTCTATACAAAAATTCTGGTTTCATATTTACATATCTGATATCAAAGGGTGTTGCTACTCTCTCCATCTAGTGCTCTAGATGTGCTATCAAAGTAATGCCATCTCTTGGCACTCAAAGAAAATTCATACTAAATTTGTGTGGTTATGGGACACACATAAAATTATTAATTTTAAGATTTAATTCTTTTAATATGATTTTTACGTTTATGGAGTTTAATGTCAGTCATACATTTAGTTCTTAATATCGAGTACCAATTAAGTTTAAAGTAATTAATAAATTAGCTTACATTATACTTGATATGTGAAAATATACTTTTTTTTTTTTTTTGTAAAGCAAATCAAGGCCAACCTGAGACTTTTGGAAGCATTGTTGTCCAAACATAGTCCCCTTAGAACATCTGACATCTTAGCTCAGTAGCAGATAGTGAAAACGTTTTTGTTTTAACACTACCTACTTGATCCCCCCAGAAGAAAACATAAAAAGGAAAATAACAACCCAGATGAGCATCCTTGTCCTTTATCTGTTGTTGACTTTTATCAACATTCTATCCATAGTTAATGTAATTATCAATACTGGATGTTTATTCCTTAATAGCAAAGATTCTGCAGCCCCAAATAGTTAATGCAGTTTACCGTGTTATTCTTCATCAAGAACCTAGCCACGAGCATATAATAGATGAAAAACTATTGACGATCTAAACATATTGTATTATACCATTTATGTGTTTATATTTTATTATTAAAAATAAATGTTTGTAATTATGTTTTTGTTTGTTTGGATTTTTTAAACACGTTTAAACCAAATATCTTATACTAGTCCTTTATTCCTCCCCCTTCCCTCATGTTCAGTAGAGATAGTGTTTATACATTATGAGTGTTCGTTTATAGTTCTATTTTTGTATTTGTTACCTTCAGTCTTAAACTTTGTACATTTTTTCCCCCTTTTTTTCGTTGATGGATATGGAAACGAGAAATTCTTAATTTTTTGCCATCTTTTTTATATGTTTGACCAATTGTACTTAAGTATTCCATTGCAAATCGTTAAGGAATTACTAACTTTTATATCATACTTTTTTAATTTTATACCATTATGGAATTTTTGGAGTGGTAATAAATCTCACTGCGAAAAGATTAGATAAACCGTTATACAAGTTAAATTTATTGCTGCTGCTATGAAAAACAGTATATTGTATTATAGAACTGTTTGTATCTTTATAGAAGTTAAGTATTTCTTAATTTTGTACAGTCTCCTCTCCCGTAAATTTGCATGGATTTGAAAAGCCAAGTTAATAGAGAATTTTAAATTGAATACGAAGCCAATTATTTGGGACCATTAACAACAACACAACTGTTTAAAAAGAAATTATTATAAATCTCGAGATCGTTAAAACGTTTTTGGTTTTTTTTTTCCCTTTTTTCTTTTTGCTTCTATTTTAAGTTTATTGTAGTAAAAGAAATTGTTAATAAAAAGATGAAATGTTTTATAAAGTGTATTACTCTTTTATAAAAATATTTAAGATGTAATCTTTGTATTTAAAATTTTAAGTACAGTCTTAAATGTTGTATAAAGAATGAAAATATCATTAAATTATATCCACACACAGATTTCTTTAAATCAATAAAAAAAAATTTTAATACAAAAAGGATTTCCTTTTTTTTTTAAATATGTTCTCCAGTAGTATGATTTAAAAAAAAAATATGATTACCATGTTACGGTTTGATATGAAATTGCAATTACGGTCCGACACACAAAATTAGAAACATGACATTATTGTAATGTTTCGAGTGTTATTTATTTTTAAAACAGCTCTTAACATGAATAATAATAAGAAATTAACTATAGTGAAATTATGGCACACTTATGTAACTAAAGATGTGGTCTGTCACTTTTTGAATCTGGAATGTATTTTCTTGTCACAAAATATTAGAAACACTAAAGAAATAACTGCTATGCAAATTGGAAAACACTATGGGCAAAATCATTTCACTTAAAGGGGTAGAGCAGGTTTATATTATTCAGGAAATAAGACAATTTGTTTCACAACTCTGTTGATATTTACAATGGGGCGCAATAAGGACCTAACTGCTCGGCAGAAGGCCATGACTGATGCTTGAGCTATAGAAAATGTTCCAGCTGCAGAGATTGCACGTCGACTGGAGAGAGGAAGGTCCACGATTTCAAAGTTCAATGAAGTGCGGCAGGAAAATCCAATTCTGGACGAAAATCTGTAGAAACATCTCGAGATACACGAAGAATTTTTCATTTAGCCACGTCAAAGAACCTGTCAAGTTGTCAAATTGCAGCGGAATTAGATAATCAGATGTCAAGGATAACTGTTCTTCGAGTGTTGAAACAAAGTGGTAATGCAAAATACAAGAAAATGAAGCCACAACCAAAGCTTCAGCAGAGACATATTGAAGCAAGATTGAGGTGGGCAGAAATGCACATGTCATGGGACAGAGAATAGAAATCTGTTATATTTACTGACCAAAAGAAATTTAATCTTGACTAAAGTGTGGTTATTGGCATGATCTATGAAAAGAAAAGCGTGTCTTTTCCAAATGAATCCAAGGAGGAGGATCGGTGATTTGCGTTTGAAGGAAAAATACCATTGGCCATTATAAGTGGAAGGATGGATTCCAAAAAGTACCAACTGATGCTGGAAAGCAACATGATACCACATACAAGAATTGGGGGACAAAATGTAATATTCCAGCAAGATAGCGCTCCCGTGCATGTCTCCCGGTCCACCAAAGAATGAATCAGAAACAAAAATATACCACTTCTGGAATGGTCAGTGATCAGTCCTGACCTGAACCCAATCAAAAACCTGGGGAATGATGGCCAGGACTGTGTACAAAAACGGACATCAGTTCACATCAACTAGTGAACTGCAAGAAGCAATCCTCAAAGCATGGGATGAAATCACGTTAGAAACCCTCCAAAACCTAATTGTTACTATGAAAAGCAGAATATGCAAGTTGTTAAAGAAAAATGGACATTTTATTGGTCATTGAATTTAAGTTAATGTAAAAGTTTCTATTATTTTGTGACAGAAAACATGTTCTAGATTGCAAAAGTGATCAATCATATCTTTAATTAACTAAATATTTAGTTGAAATACACATTATAATTTCATTCCACTTCTTTTTTCGTTATAATTCATGTTACGAACTGTTTTAAAAATAAACAACACTCGAAACAGTACAATAATGTCATGTTTCTAATTTTGTGTGTCGGACCTTAGATATTTAAAAAAAAAGGTCCCAAGACAATAGGTTTTGTTGAATATACCTATTGTCCTGGGACTTAGTTTTTTTTCCTCACGCCGGCTTTTTTTGACTTGCCCTGTACACTGAGTGAGCATATTATTATGACCACCCTGTCAGTATCTCGTTGGGCCACCTTTTGCCTTTAATACTGCAGTGATTCTTTGTGGCATTGATTCCACGAGATGTTGGAAGGTGGGGGAGGAATCTGACACCATGCATGATGGATACCACTGTCTAGTTGTGCTACATTGGACGGTGGTAGATCCAGCCGTCTGATGGTTCGTTCAACTTCGTCCCACAAATGCTCAATTGAAGTGAGATTGGGGATTGTGGAGGCCGCCGAAGTAAGGTAACGTCCCCCTCATGTCCCTGGAACCATTCCTGCACAATACGAGCACTGTGGCAAGGCGCTTTGTCTTGCTGGAAGTAGCCATCTCCATTGGGGTATGCCATCAACATGACAGGGTGGACTTGATCGGCGACGATACGAAGGCATGCTGTGCCATCCAGACGTTGTTCAACACGTATTAACGGACCCAACGCATGCCAGGAAAACACTGCAGGAAAACATAACACTGCCCGCACCGGCCTGAACGGTTGTACTCATGCATGCGGAGTCCATGCTTTTGTGCTGTTTCCGCCAGATTCTCACGTGGCTGTCTGCATGATGTAACTGGAATCGTGACTCGTCAGACCACATGATTTGTTTCACTGTTCGATAGTCCAGTCCTTGTGCTCCTGAGCAAATTGGAGTGGTTTCCGCTTGTTGGCTGCAGACAGCAAAGGTGTGCGGACAGGTCTTCGGCTTCCGTATCCCATGCGATGCAGAGTGCGGTGGACAGTGCATTCAGAGACCGTTTTGGAGGACCCCTGATTAAGGTCAGCAGTGATTTGATGCACAGTTGCCCTTCTGTTATCCTTTACCAGTCGTGAAAGCCTACGTTCTGTCCGATCATCGACCATCCGCGGGCGGCCACAACGCGAATGTTCAGACCCTGTCTTCCGGCTAACCGTCCAGTCTTTAAATGCTTTAACGACGGCTGCTCTTGAGCACCCCACGAATGCTGCTGTTTCGCTGATACTCGCTCCATAGCTCCGAGCACCTACAATCATCCCGCGTTCAAAGGCTGTTAAATCACGTCGTTTACCCATAGTTGAAGAATGGAACATGTCTACTGTTGTCGACGACACTCAGCTTCCCTTTTTATATTGGTCCGGGCCGATAGCAACATTGTGGTGACGTCCGTGCACGCATTTGCATAACATGTCAGGTGTTCATAATAATATGCTCACTCAGTGTATGACTCATCATCTTGGGTGTTAATAAAAATGATTATCTGCATTCACATATAGACTTCTTCATACCTAGTTTGGGAGATGTCAGCGAGGAACACAGCGAACGCTTCCATCAAGAGACAAAAGTTATGGAGAAGAGGTACCAAGGACGATGGTATATAGCAATGATGGATGACTATGTTTGGGGCTTAGTCAGACAAGATGGGACGTACACAAACAAATGAGATGTTCCAATTTTACTTTTTGCTCTATTTACTGTGTTCGAGGAAGTAATGATTCTAATAGCTCAAAAACTAGGTGAAATAATTTTTTTTTAATTTTATTTTCTGTTAAAACCATTGATGATACACACACAAATAAATGCCATATTTCAAATTGGCATGTAAAATTCCATACAAAAACAGTGGAATAATTCAATAAACACAGATTTGACTAAAATTTGTGATTATGGAGAAAACTAGTCTTCAGAACTGCTGCGATTGTCTTAACTGATTAATGACTTCACATGGAGTGATTGAATAACCAACTTATAAAAATTAATTAGAAAAAAAAACAGTAACGATTTGAGAAGCGAAAATTTTTGTATATTATCCAAGAGAGCCGTCTTTAATTTGACGTTTTTTAAACAAATTACGCCTAGACCCCATGATTCAATAAATTGAAATTTCATTTTTTTTTTCTTAATTGCCCATTTTTTAATTATTTTTAATATCTTGAAAGTAAAAATAAACCCATAAACTTATGAATTGGGGTAAAGAGTTAATAAATAACAGTCCTTTAAAATTTTACTAGTGGTGTACATTTTTCATGAAATCTCTTGGACGGATATTTTTTTTTATTTAATATACAAAATGTTTATACAATTAACCTTATAAACAAGGTTTAATATTAAATATTAAAAATTTTTACATTTTACTTCCAAATAAATAAATTATGAATACCTCAAAATATTGTAAACTGCCAGCAAGGGCAAAATAAGTCTTAATCTCTTATAAATTAAAAGGAAGAAAGGCAGAGTTGAAACATAGGCAATAAAAAATTAATTTTACCATAACTATACACAGGTCCCACTAAGAATGAAATAAAATTGAAATGCACAATGTATTAGTTTTACCGTTTCACCGTGCCACTCCAATTCACCATAAGAAATATTTGTTTTCTTTCTCTTCAAATATTTGTTTTGTAAAACTTGGGAAATTACTACTAGAATATTATTACGAGGGCAGTCCAGAAAGTAGTACCCGTTTACGCATATCGATGGCGTCACTGATCCAAATGAAAGCATACGATGCAGGTATCGATACCAACATCTTAGCTTTGCTGAGGTCGAATTTCGAGTTCAGTGCGTGGTGTGAGTTTTGTGTCGGTTTAAAATGGAAAAGAAGATAAAAAATCCGCCAAATGCGAAGTGCGAGCAGTCATCCGTTTTTTGAATGCAGAAAGTGTCCGAACCAGCGAAATTCTTCGCAGAATTACGGAAGTTTACGGCACGGGAACTATGGATGAGTCATCTGTAAGGCATTGGGTTTGAAACTTCATAAAGGGATGAGCTACTGTGCACAATGAACAGGTCACCCATCCCTTATCAGAGAAGATCTCAAGAAACGTGTCGATGATTTCATCAGGCAAGATCGTCGCGTAAAACTTGGTGAAATGTGGGTGCCCAAAATGCTTTCCAACGAGCACAAGAGCAATCGCATGGGTTCAGCGTTGTCCTTCTTGACTCGTTATGAACAACACAGTGATGAATTCCTCTACCAAATTGTTACTGGGGATGAAACCTGGGTGTGCCATTTCACATCTGAGAGCAAACGCAAGTCCTTGGAATGGCACCATCCACGATCTCTAACAAATCCGTGCAATTTTAAGCAGCCACTTTCAACAAAAAAACTGATGGCTTCGGTCTTCAGTCTTCGCATTTGGCGGGATTTTCCATCTTGTTTTCCATTTTAAACCATCACAAAACTCAAACCTCGCACTGAATGAACTTGAAATTCGACCTTAGCAAAGGTAAGATGTTGGTATCGATACCTGCATTGTATGCTTTCATTTGGATCAGTGGCGCCATCAATATGCGTAAACGGGTACTACTTTCTGGACTGCCCTCTTACAATGCTACTGAAATCAATGATGTCAACAATCGTCTTTATTGTTGTTGACATCATTGACTGAAATACAGGGTGTAACTTGAAATGCGTTACAAACTTTCGGGAATATAGAACTGATCAAAATAAGCAAATTTTTATTCTATGAACTTGGGTCTGCAAATGCATCGTTTACGAGTTATGGTACTGTACATGTGTGTTTTTCTCTTTCATGTTTAGGCTGATCCTGCACACTTGGAAACCTAAAGTGAGGAGAGAAGTGCATCCGGTATGTCTGACTACACCTTACGCGAGTACACTGACATGTTGTTAGTGTATGGTGCTGCAGAAGGTAACGGAAGGGCTCACAACGTCGTCAGCCAGCTCACACAATTTGTGCTAGAATCGTATGACATCTATGTGCAACAGGAATCGTAGCTGTTAGGCGTGGAGGTGATGGTCCCGATTGAATTTGTCGTACCCCCAAATTCGAAGAAGTGCTTCGTCGAGTTCATGAACAACCATCATGTAGCACCTGTGTGCTTTCACAGATCACGTCTGTTTGGCGAGTTCTGCATGAACAATTGTTTCACCCTTAACATGGCCACCACGATCACCGGACTTAACACCATTGGATTTATTAAATAATAAATGATATTATAACTGGAGATAAGCCTACCAAGCATCAGGTAAAGATTTTTTTATCAAAAAATGGAAGGAAATATTCTGCGACCTGGGATCGAACCAGGAACCAACTGGTAGAGACGTCGACCATGACAGCCAAGGTTCATGGTTCGATCCCAGGTCGCAGAATTTTCCCTTCCATTTATCGATAGAAAAATCTTTACCATTGGATTTCTTTTTGTGGGGACACATGAAGTCCCTGATCTACGAAACACATGTTGATTCAGTGGAGGAATTCATTGCACGATTAGCCGTTTCAGCAGGCAACATCAACAACACCTCCCCCCAGATGTTGCAACGGGTGTGTTGGAATGTTCAGAGATGAATGCAAGCCTGCATTGACATTGGAGGACATTATTTTGAACAGTTGTTGTAACCAACAGCAACAGTGCACACCATGTACCATAAACGATGCATTTGCAGACCCATGTTTATTCTGACTAGTTCTATCATTCCCAAAAGTTTGTAACACAACTCAAGTTTCACCCTGTATAACTTGTTATATTTGTAACTTGTTCTGGTTCAATTCGTTGATCGTGTTATTTTGATCATTTTTATCGGTATCTTTCAAAATTGAATCCTAAACTGTGGAGGTTACTAATTTGATGACAGCAGTGCCATCTCTTGACAAGAAATATGTAATAAACATATTCAACACGAATGTGAGGTTTTCTCGTTATTAAAAATTATTGTGTATTTTTCAGTTAGCAGAAAGTTTCAAATAAGGCTATCAAGCAGATGCCTTAGAATAGTTTCAATTTCCCTTGTTGGCCTACCACTCACTAAGAGAGAAGGCCTATGTGCTCGTTTCCAAAACTCACTTTTTTTTTTTTAAATCGATTTAAAAACTCATGAATTTGAATGGCGAAAACAGTTGAAATAAGCTTAAAACTCGAAAACGTTTTATATAAATTTTATCCCAAATATTTGGATCACCCTCTTCAAAATTTCATCTGTATTTCAAAATCAACACTTCCTTCAATATTATCGTTTTCCACTATCAACGTTATCTTCACAAGACTTCATCTACATCCTCAATAGACTAAATTTATTTTTACTATTAACAACATCTTCAATAGACTACATCGTTTAAGTTTTCTTCCATCTCACAAGTTTCTTCATCGTTTTTCAAGATTGGTGACTTTATTTTTTTGTTTTTATTAAATTTTAATTTTACGATTTTCCCCATTAAAAGGAGACTAACCACATTTAAATTTAAAACTATAACTGTGAAGTTTTCATTTTTCATCAGCTATGTTGCTTGACTGAATCCAAAATTAAAAGCAAGAAATTAGAAGGCAATCATGCTGGTATCTAATTTCCGGTTTAGCAGTGGCATTTGGGAGAGAAAACATTCCCGTGAGAAAGCGGCAAGAGAAGAAAAATCCACGAAATGAACTAAAATAAGCGCCCGGGCGGTGATTGAAGGTCCGGCGCTTATTTGCAATAATTCAGCAGAACCCCAGGGGCTTAATGCAGGTGGGCCGGTATTTCAGGTCCGGTGCTAAATAAGTATTTATGGTAACTTGTTTGGCTCTGATGAGCAGTTTTGGAGTTAACAACACCCCCCCCCCCCCCATCCCTCCAGACAATTTTTTTTTTAATTAATGAATTCTATTAGAGAGATCCTCAAACTGTGCATTGATGTATTGTTCATGGAAATGGGCCAAACTTTTTTGGAGAAAATTATTATTTTTTCTAAAAAGGCTTGGCCCATTTCCATGAAATATACAGGGTCCTTATAATTAAAGTTCCATTTTGACGTTGCCATAAAAAAAAACTACTGGACCAAAAGCTATAATACTTGGTAATATTATACAAGAGGGCATGGGAAGTTCATACCCACCAAAAAAAAAATTAGTTCAAAAGGTCACCACCAACATGGAATGGCACTCTATGCAATATTCGTATACGAAATTAAACACGAATATTGCATAGAGCACCATTCC